>JAFREQ010000041.1:3000000-3279252 GCA_025331565.1 Holacanthus passer | reverse complement strand
TGCTCAAATGTCTTTATGAATGTGTTAAACTGCAAGGGATCTCCACTGAAAACCGGAATTCCCTGTGTAGTAGAAGCTGAGAGGTTTGCTTTTTAACAAGAAGATATGTTATGTCATCTTGTTGTCGGAGCAAGCTGTGCATGTCTCCTGATGTTTGATTAGTGCTTTGCGAGGGTTCATCCTTAAAGCCATGCTGATCAGATACAACTGTTGTACAACTTTTCCATTTTTTGGTGAGTGTTGCTTTGCACTGCATGAAGAGAGAGGTGCTGCTGTGAGGACTGCTCATACAGAGGCTCATAATTTATATTAGGATTACTAAGTTTGCAATTGTTACCTTTAATTTAGATAGTTTATTTAGTTTAGCTTTTCTGTCCCATTGCAAGTTCTCAATTTTGTCCCATAAGGCTTTCTGTGTTAATTTTCACCATGCTTTTTCACCATGTCCGCTTGCTGCTCTGTAACTTTGAGTTCGGCCTCATTCACCAACAGTTCATCATCACTACGCGCATCAATTGGTTGCGCTTTTTCCTCTTCCATGATTATTCACAGTACCGTCTTAACACGTCTTAATGCACAAGGTTTATTAAAGATGGTTGCAACCAATGCATTGGATTTAGCTTGTGTGCACACAACTTAATGGCATTTGTGTCAGCGCCAAACATACACCCAAACGTTGGCCGGCAGGTGATCTGATGTCCTGGTCTCCGATGCTTGGTGCCCCGACAACCCTACAGTGGCTCTGGTGCAGCTCCAGTCAAGCGAGCAGAAGATCCTGGCTCCATCAGTCAGCAGTGTCTCCTCGCAGCAGTGGGATCCATAGATGAGTCGCCCAGTGAAACAACACGCCATCTCCGAAACAACGTGCAGCTTCCAGTTTACTAATGAACCAGTTTTCGACCCAACTGTAGTGATTGGTCCTATACTTAGTCGCTACCAGCTGATAGTGGGCATGAAATTGTTAGGACGTGTACTCAGTTTAACATAAACAACATAAACTGATAACAGAAGTTGCTGTGATTTAACTCAAAATGCATTTATTTCTAACGATGGTTCCTTTAGCTTCCAATAAACCCTTTATCACAATGAATACAAAAAATGAAAACCGAGCACAGTCGAAAACTGTTAGACTCCTTCCACTTCAGCACCATGCACATAATTAACTCCAACTTACAACACCTGTAGCCACCTTCAGGCTGCAACACATGACACTTCACTGACCTCTGGTGGCTGGGAGGAAAACAACCCTCAAACAATGGTGAATACATGGCTCTGACAGTACATTTATTTATTTATTTATGCCACTTGCCCTTCAGAAGCCCAAAGGTGCACTCTGCAAAGGTCAGTGATTGGCAATGATACAAATTGTAATAAGTCTCCTCTGTGCTCTGTGGGCTGGAGAAAGAGGTCCCAGGCTGCCAAGCCACTGAATTTGTTAGTACTATGTTTGCATCATGTTATAATTTAGAATCTAATTTAGGAAAATGATTGTGATTAATGAAAGGAAATTAATTCTCACCTGGTGCCCCCCAACATGAGTGCGGTGAATAGCATGGATTATGTTTGGAAAACTGGACATTGCTGCAAATTGCATTTTTTTATTGGTGTGTTCACCCATCATGTAAGGAAATCTTATGTAGAAATGTGTCAAACCAATTATACTTGCTAGCACATGTAGCATAATATAATATAATAAATTATTTTTATACAGTTGAAACAAGAGAAACTACACAAAAACAGGAGAATTACTGGAATCTGATGTTCAAACTTTTCACTTGTTCTCAGGCAGCATTTTCCTTCTATTAATGTCTCAGACAAATATGATTAGATGACGTAGCTAAAATGGCTAAAAAGAGCTTGTGAAGATGTATGATCCTGCACTGCTCTGAAGCTGGCCATGCAGCCCCCCATGTGGTTCATCATGGACATGTGTGCTAGAGAGATCCACTACACTGGGGGAGGGGACTCTAGGTCCAATATTTCCCTCAAATTCCTCAACAGGACTCTCACTCTGCCATATATCAGATTAGAGTGACATGGAAGGATTAGTGAAGTGATGCATGTAATGAATGCAGCATTAGTCTAGAAATTACTACTAGAAATTAGATTAAAAATATGAAGCTTTGTATTGTTCTGTAATGATTGTGTATTAATGTACACAGCACTTGTAGACCACCGATGTTGAAAAAAATAAATAAAAATCAACTTCTGATGTCTAAAAGATCAGAGCAATTGTGGACTGACACCAGTTACAGTGCCTCAATAAATTCCACTCTGTCACTGACTATTTTGCTTTTGATTGAAGTCTCCCACACCCTCACACTAACAGGGACCAGGCCCGGAGTGGCTAATCGGGAGGACCGGGACAATTCCCGGTGGGCTGGTCTGCTGTTTGGGCCGTGAGGGCCGGTGTTCTTTTTTTTTTTCGGGCCGGCGTTCACTCGTGGCACTGGGTTGATCACGTATGCTGCTACCACTGTCCCTGGGCCACCTCTGCCTCCACTGGCAGCTTTTTTTTTTTTTTTGCAGACGCACCCTTTTGTCTTGTAGCCCCTCAGAGTCAGAAGCAAGATCCAGCACCAAGCACCAGCCATGAGCCCACAAGTCCAGAGTGGGCAGGTAGGATTGCTCATTGAGTGAATATTATTAGAATTAATATTATGAAGAGTAGACCTGGCTCTATATGAAAAGTGCCCTGAGATGCTAGATGATTCAGCACTACATTAATGAAACTGACCTGAATTGATCAGAAGGCTTTGTAAAAAGGGGAGATTTGTGCTGAGAATTATGACCATTTTTAAAATGTGATTTAGTGTCAAAAGCAGAGCCAGTAGTGATGAGGAGATTGCTCCTGTCAGTATGGAAGGAACAGGTGAGCTGTCGAGTGTGTAAACAAGCACTGGTGTAGTCCAGGGTACCTACTTATTGTTCAGTCAGCACTGCGTATACAGACTTCTAAGTCCCCCATGATGCTCACCATTCAGTAGTATCTGCAAGCCAAATTGCCCATTTATTCACCGAGGATGGTGAAGCCATGACCCACCTTACTCTGCCTTTAATTGGCTAGTACTCACTACCTTCACTGATTAGATTGATTAACTTTAGGCATGAGGACTGATGAGCCAATCAGAGACAGAGTAGGGCGGGCAGGAAAGTATTGCTAACTAATGCTGGCCACCTCTGGAACCTGATTGGACATCTCAGGTGCCAGTGCCACCCCAGTTGACTGACAGGTCACTGCACGTCTCGTTGCGATTTGCGAAAGATGCGCTGTTATTGGAAATGCGAAAGAGAAAGGCAGAATAAACGTCTCTCAAGTGACCTGACCATCGCTGCTGCTCCGCGGCGCCAGAGAGCTGCGCTCGTTCCCGAGGGCGTGCAAGGTTTGTTGCCGATTTGAACCTCGTTACAGAGACACTCATGCACTGTTTTGGAGTGAACTGGTGGAGGAACTGTTAATGACAGAATAAAACCCTGAGAGGACATGTTGTAACTGAAGACAGGTTGATGGGCTTATAATTTATATTGGCCAGGTATTTGGTGAACTGAGCCTATTAGTTTTACATCATTTCGTTTTTTTTTGGTCATCCCTTATAAGTGATCATTTTGGGGGATTTATTGCTCTTTGCTTTTGCTAGGCTCATACTGTTGAATTGTGCATAACTGTCACAGTGTGCCTTGAGTTCAAGGTGTTTATTTATTTATTTATTTATTTATTTCTCTTTCTGCTAATATTGCACTTATATTGCTATATTAGTATAGCTCTTTGTGGTGTCAGGGGTAGATATTTTTGAGGTTTGTAACATGGATGAACATTTACATAATGTCACATCTGGAGTGGGGAGGGGCCAACAGGTTACTGGTAGAGGTTGGTTGATGTCCCCTGGGGTTCCCAATTTCACAGCTGATCAGACAGTTAACCCACCTTCACCCACTGCTAGTTCCATGACAGTTACCCAGTCAGACCCCAGGCCCACACAGGTCATGTCTGTTGATTATTCTGGAGACATGATTGCAAATCTGGCTAAACAGATTGGAGAAAACATCTCAGCCAGCCTTAACACTATGCGCCAGCCTAGTACTAGTCAGCCTCAGTCTCCCATGACAAGTCAGTTGTCCAACGATGCTGGTTTGTCACAGCTGAAGGTTGTTGTGCAGTCAGACACCAAAGCTCCGCCTTACTTCAGGGGTGATCATGCTGATGTGTTCTCTGTTCATGAATGGGAAGACATGATGAGATGTTACCTGAATAGAGTGAAATGTGACATTCATGCGGAAATGTTTGACCTGATAATGTCAAGACTGACAGGCAAAGCTAGGGATGTGGTGAAAGTGTTGCTCCGCAGTCGCCCTGGACTGAATGCAGCCGACCTGCCTACAACTGTGTTTGACATATTGAAAGGTAACTTCAGTGAGCTGTCATACTCAAACTTGCCCATGAAAGATTTCTACAGCACCATTCCCCGTGCTGGTGAGAGTGCTATGGACTATTGGATTCGCCTTAACAAGTCCATCAATGCTGCTGACGAGTGTCTCCGGAGGTGGGGTAAGTCTGTGGAGGACCCCAGTGCCGAGGTGGTCCCTGAACAGTGGACTGCAGCTGAGGTTCAGGAGCGTCTGGATGCTCACATGAGAAATATGAGGAATACAGCAGCCCAGTTCCAACACACAGTGGGTTTGTCAGCATACAATCAGAGCCCTGTGGCTGATTCTTTTCACCCTCTTGGTCTTAGCATGTCCCAGGCTGCTTTAGTAGCACACCAGCCAAAACCCCCTCCTACCTCTCTGCCAGCCTCTGCCTTGGCCTGCAGTCAGCTCCAGTCAGACAATGTTGTAGTGAACCCACGTGAGCCTACTTCCTTGTCCCTGCCCCTTCTGCCATCTCTGACCAGACTCATGCTGCCGTTGATTCACCTACTACCAACCCTGGTGTTCAACAGGTTGTGGCGATGTTTGACAAAGTTCTGTCCTTGTGCAACGCTTCCCTTGCAACCAATCAAAGGCCAGTCAGCCGCCAACCAGGCAATTATAAACCAGCCCACCATCAAAGTGGTTGACCCCGCAACCCGCAGGCTTCTGAGCCCTTTGCATGCAAGGTCTGTGGCTCCAGGGACCACTCTACCCATGCACACTGTAGGCTTTACAGATTGTGCCTCAACTGCTTCAGTCCCGGCCACATAAGAAATCAGTGCCCGCAGGCCTCTCCTTCCCCAGCCATGCCACCGCCTTCTTCCTCTGATGCTGATTTAAACTAGCCCGCCTGTGTAGTGAGAGGGGTAGCATGGGTGGTGCTGGCGACACCCTCAGTGATGAAAATGACTTGCAATCGATCTATGTGAACTGCTGTAGTAATCTTCCTGATGACAAAACAGTTATTGTTGTGGGTTTGCATAGAGTGGAGGGAGCTAGTGATCTGTTTTATGCTCCAGTGTCTGTTGGGGGTCATGCTATTTTGAGAGGGATGCTTGATTCAGGGAGCATGTCATGCACACTCAGTGTAGAGGCAGAGTCCAAGCTTTGGGGTGCTGGTGTTCTCCCTAGTCCTCAGCCTGTGCCTGAGAAGGTGGTCCTTATCGGCTGCGGTGGCCTTGCGACACAACCCAGTTGCATCTATGACCTGGAAATTGAGCTTTATGGGTCCAAATTTGTTGTGCCAACTTTCCTTGTTCCGGGGCAGAGAGACAAGCTCATCATTGGGAGCAATGTCATTAGGCCCATAATACAGAGGATGAAGTCTGATGAGAAGTATTGGGAGCTCATCCACTCCAACACCTCAGACCCTGATTGTGAGCAATTTCTTGAGATGCTCAGCTGCATTACTCGTTGGTCTGGTCCTGAACTGCCTGACAAAGTTGGCACAGTCAAGCTGCGGCAGGCTGTCACTCTTGCACCACAGGGGGAGTATCTGGTGTGGGGAAAGCTACCCAGTAGTGCTCCTGTGTCACCTGGGAGCACTATCATTGTGGAGCCTACCTCTTCCCGTTCGGCCCCTAAAGACATCATCGTTGGACGGGTGGTGGCACCCCTGTGGGGGGATCATTGGGTCCCGATGAAAATCCTTAACCCAACAATGAGACCTGTGACACTGCGCCGAAATGCAAAAGTGGCAGATGTGTTTCCTTGTGTGGCGGTGGAGGACCTCCCCCTCTCCCAGGGTGTGAGTAGGCCACAGACCGGTCAATCAACTGACCCTAACCCCAACTCAGATGCCACCTCTACCCCCTTTCAGCGGCTTAAGGACTGTGGATTGGCAGATATCAACCTTGAAGGCTGTGAGGTGGCAGATGAATGGAAACAGCGACTAGCTGAACTTGTGCTCACTTACCAAGATGTCTTCTCCAAAGACAAGCTCGACTGTGGGGAAGCGAAGGAGTTTGTCCACCGAATTCACCTCACCGATGATCGCCCCTTCAGGCTGCCCTATCGCCGTGTCCCTCCAGCACACTATCATAAACTGAGAGAGGTGCTGTCTGAGATGGAGTTGAAAGGCATCATCAGTAAGTCGGTCAGCAAATATGCTTTTCCGCTGGTCCTTGTCTGGAAGAAGTCAGGAGAATTGAGAATCTGCACTGACTTCCGCTGGCTTAATGCCAAGACCGTAAAGGATGCCCACCCACTGCCTCACCAGGCCGACTGTCTTGCTGCCCTTGGTGGTAACGCCTTTTTCAGCACCATGGACCTCACAGCAGGGTTTTACAACATCCCCCTCCATGAGTCTGACAGGCGGTACATGGCCTTTACGACACCCTTAGGCCTGTACGAATACAACAGACTTCCCCAGGGCTTATGCAACAGCCCCGCATCATTCATGCGGATGATGATCAGTGTGTTTGGCGACTTAAACTTCTCTAGCCTCCTCTGTTATCTGGACGACCTACTCGTCTTTGCTCCATCCGAGGAGGAAGCCCTGACACGGCTGGAGGCTGTTTTCTCTCGTCTCAGAGCCAACAACCTGAAGCTGGCGCAGAAGAAGTGCTACTTCCTGCGCAGGTCTGTGAGGTTTCTTGGTCACGTGGTGGACAGTAGTGGTGTCTCAGTCGATGAGGAGAAAGTGAAGGCCATCTCAGCTTTCAGGAAGGAGGATCTCATGAATGATGATGGCCGCACCCCATCTCAGCGGAGGGTCAAATCTTTCCATGGGATGGTGCTGTATTATCAGCATTTCATCCCTGGCTGCTCTTCCATCGCAAAGCCACTCTACACCTTGACTGCGGGGCAGAAGAGGAGGGCTAAAGGTTCCTTTGGTCGGAGACGGGCTGGCACCTTCCGAGAACTGACTCCTCAGGATTGGACTCCTGCTTGTGAGAAAGCATTTGAAGATCTGAAAAGTGCACTCCTCAACAGTGTGGTGTTGGCGCACCCAGACTTTGATAGGCCTTTCATTCTCTCCACCAATGCTTCCCTTGATGGTCTGGGTGCTGTCCTATCTCAGGTGCCTGCTGGTGAGGAGAAGGCAAGACCCATTGCCTTTGCAAGCAAAACCCTCAGTTGCAGTCAAGCCAACTATCCTGCCCACAGACTGGAATTCTTGGCAGTTTGGGCGGTTTGCGATAAGTTTAGCCACTGGCTCAAGGGTCATAGATTCACTGTCTGGTCCGACAATAACCCTCTCACATACATTTTGACAAAGCTGAAACTTGATGCTTGTGAGCAGCGGTGGGTCTCTAAGCTGGCTCCATATTCCTTCGAGATCAAACACATTCCTGGCAGGCTGAATGTGGTGGCAGATGCCCTCAGCAGAGACCCATTTGTGAAGCCTTTGAGGCAGCGGCTGCTGTGCGAACCTTACTCTGAGCTGCTAGACCAGGCATGTGATGTAAGTGATAGATGTGTGCAGGTGCAGGATCCCCCTGGGTAATACAGTAAGTCAGTTTGAGGAGCCCAGACTCCTTTCCTTGTGTCTCCTGCCTCTGGACATTTTTAAAGGTCTTGAAATAAAGAAAAGTCTAGTCAACCAGTTCTTTGCAGTATAACAGAGGACATAAACACAGACCAAAATGGAACATGAGGATGACAGCAGCATGGGTGAAACACTGAATGAGTAATGTGGGACCACATCTGAAAGCGCTAAAGAAAAATAAAAAAGGAAAGCATACAAAAATAATATCAAATACATCAAAATATAGACACCAAAACATTTCAACCATACACTCTTTCACCCATATAAACGACCAGATGAATTAATTTGAAAACTGTGCTCCCCTTTTTTCATCAACTACATCCACAGAAATGACAAAGAATAGATAAAATAAATAACCTCCAGAATCTCACTGACTCTCAGGGCTGCTGGAGATTATTGAGATTAAATGCTCTTCTGTAAACATAAATATCATCCAAATGCTTTTTAAAAAGATTTTGCTGAGTTGGAGTTTTGAATTTAAGTTGCACTTTCAAATACCCATCCTTGAAGACAAGGAAACTGACAAAAAGAATTTAAAACGAACCCAGATTATTTTCTGCTCAATTTTCACTCCCTTTATTTATAGGCCACTCATGAATGCCATCAATTTGCAGTTTTTGGACTACTTTAAAGGATAAGCTCACTTTTTAATGTCTGTCTAAAACAATAGTCAGGTGCCAAGCATGCACTGAAACAGGCATTCCTTGCTGTAATCATTTTCTTGTTCATATTGGCCATTAAAAGGCTTCTCTGCACTCTCTCTCTGTCTCTCTCTCCCTCTCACTCACTCTCTTTCAAACTAGCCGGTCAAGGCTAGTTGATGGCCACCCACCTAGAGCCCTGTTCTGTTCCAAGGTTTCTGCCTGTTTTTGAAGTTTTTCCTCACCACTCGTTACACTCGTGCTTGCTCATGGTTGAGTCTCTGTAAGTAATATTGTAAGAAGAATATGGTCTAGGCCCGCTCTATATGAAAACATTGAGATGACTTGTGTTGGGATTTGGCACTACATAAATAAAACTGAATAAAATTTGAATTGAATTGAATCACATTGAATGGCATAGATGACCAACTATGTGATCTGGGGAAATGCATCCTAGGAAATATGTACAACTAGTGAATAAGTATTACCAAAAACCTATAACTTTGGTAACTGCTATTACCAAATAATTATTTACCCTTAACCAATAAGGCAGATAGATTCATTCACTGAGATGACAGAGCTGTGATTCAAAATGAATGAGTTGCTATTGAAATAATTAGATGAAAGGAAACAGAACTCAGCTCCACTAAACTAAAGGGGAAATGAAACTTTAAACAAAGTCCATAAAACAACAAAAAGTTGTAGCTTGAAACTAGCCAGGCAGTGCCAAACAGACCAACCAGAGGATATTTTGGCTAGTAGATATGCAATTTTAACATAATGTCAAAAGTTAAACCACGATTAAATCCATCTTTTCCATCAAATTTTATGTTACTGTTTAGCTTCAATAACCAACTTCATTTTAACCAATAACAACATCTGGGTTAACATTATTTCTGGATACATTCAGAAATGAGAAGTTGCAAAAACTTAATTGTATTTGTGCACAGTTCATCTTAAGATTACATAATGTAAGTTAGCTAACGTGGTGGACCTTTATTTTCCAACCCCTCAAGTATTAACACCTCAAATTCTAACACTTGTTATTACATTTTGACTTTGGTGCAGCAGGTTTAATAACTGAAGCTACCAGACACTCCCACTAGCATCATCAGCTTAGATCAGCCTCCAACTTGCCCTGGACACCGGAGAGGAACACAGTCAACACAGCAGCTCCGCAAACACCAGAACAAACATACTGAGAATGGAGCACAGACATCCTGGACAAAGACACCACACAGCTGGCAGCATTTTGCTTCAAAATGCCCAGTTAACTCTTGTAAAACAACTGTGATACTAGTTAACATTATCTATTATGCCTTATCAGCTGGTGGGTATCAAGAAAGCTATGCTTACTTGCAACAATAAATGCTAACCACATGTTGTTTCTAATGAAATCTTTATGCTGAATAATCTGGAAGTTAACAAGACGGCACACATTTTTATAGACTTGGCTAGGCGCATAAAAAAGTGGTGAACTGTGCACAAATATGTAAGGTGTATGTCATTTCTTAATAATAATGTCACATTTCAGCATGGTTCCAGATAAAACATTAACCTAGATGTTGCAGTATGTTATTGGTTGAGCTGAGTTGGTTACTGAGGCTATACAGAACAAAAATTTGATGCCCATGAACCCAAACTTTATTTTTTTATTATCAATTTTACTACAACAGGCATTTAAATATTATTTATCCAGACACCGATTGATTGTGAATGGCTGTAGGCTGAAATGTTGCCATATAATGTTATGCCTGCATTTCAGGAAGAATTGTGCAAAGAAGTGTAAACATTGCTCGAAGTGGGCCAGTACCACAAGAATAGGTGGCGAGCAACGCAAAATAGCATATAGCCTCGCTTTTTGGCCTGAGATTGCTTGGTAGTTTTGAACTACGTGGCCGTGTTTCACCAACCAGCCTTCATTTGGCCCGCCTCAACGCCACCCACACTTCACCTCTTTGCCCATTTTTGCATTTACCAGAAGTTTGGCAGTCAGTGACTCTATATATGTGTGTACATTAAGTAATTTCCTGTAAAGGATCAATTAATTAATCAATTAAGGATCAATCAATCAAGTATCTATCTCTATCTATATACACATTAAGCTTATGCAGCAAGACTGAGGTGTCTTGTGAGAGGATATATATGTAATATGGGCAGAAATATGTGTAAGTAGAACTTATATTATATTTGACTTTGAGCACTGTGATTCTAAAATAAGAATTAAAGTGTACAACTACAAAATATCGACTCTGCTTTGACAGCACTTCCTACAGATGTTAAAAAGAGTCTGCTTATTCTGAGACATACTTGGAGTGTATATACACATTTAACTGTCATACAGAAGCATGTCTTTGCATTCAGTCTTGTCACAAAATTTGGCAGCAGTTCCTCTGACCTTACTGCAGTTTGTTGGCTTGGGCTCTGTGCCCAGGTTATGATCAAGACTTCAGTTAAGAACATAATACCCATACAAGGGCGACCTGAACAAGCTCTATGCTTTGCTTTGAGTATCAGTGCCTTAGCGCTGTCAGATTTAAAGGAGTAGTTCAACATTTTGGGAAATTCTGTATTTTCTTTGTCTTCAAGAGTGAGATGAGAATATTAATATCTGGTTCATATCTGTGTGTTAAGCACAGAGCTGGAGTCAGGATATGGTTAGTCTTGCTTAAAGGGAGCAACATGTTGGAACAGTTACTGTGTGCAGCTTCCTTAGATAGAATAATCAGAAATCTATAAAAAAAGGGGCAGTATATGGCAACATTTGTAACTACAGCACACAAATGCAAAGAAGACAGAGAAACAGTTTTTCATTAAGAAATAACTCCAAGCAGTTTTTCCGTTAAGAACCTGGAACGTGCGTTTCCTGAAGAAAATGCATGTGAGAGCTGGAAACTGTTAGCTGCTGCTCTCACCTACAATATTACGTTTTAATCTTACTCTAAGGCCCCCTGTTGGTAGAATTGTATCAAATGTTACATGCTTGTGCACTGTGGCTGTATGTACAACATTCCCAAATTATGGCCCATTAAGTGCATCAGGCCATGCCACAATTTTTGTTTGCAGTCATCTCGATATGATATGTATCAGGTTTGGGTTTGGTACAGAAGTTTAGATGAAATGTAAAAAGAAACAAAAAATCTGGTTTCTACAAAATGCAAAGTCCTCATCCAGGGAACACTCTATGAACGTATTTTTTCGCTAAACCTCATGGTTCATGAGTTTTTAACTAGAACATAAAACACATATTAACTGACCACATGGTGGCGCTATTTGTAACATTTTTTAATTAAACTAAACTAATTCTAAATGGGGCACCTGTCTTTTAGGTATGAATACTTTAGCACTTGTAGTTATTGAGATATCAACTTTCAAACATTTCTCCCATAGACTTCCATCATAAATTTTAATACTTTAAAAATATCATAAAATCACTGAAATATGTTAGAATAAAGAAAAGTAATACATACAATAGAAACAGACATTTGCCAAAATGGTGAATGCTGTGGGGGGCTGGCTTCTGGAAAAGCTGACACTTAACTGTCCTGCTGGCCGCTAAAGAAAGGTGAAAAGAATTATCAGTAATGTATGTATGTATTGCATGTAGTGTATGCACAATAGGTTTGTGTCCTTGTTAAAGTCCCCACAACAATAGGAAAATCAGTCCATGGGTGTATGTTTGTGTTGCCCCCCCCTGGCCTAGGGGTGTCAGGGAGGGGTGTGGTATACCCTGCTGCCCCTGTCTGTATGTGTAACAAAGACGCAGAAAACTTTAGCTTGCGTTCAGCTTGACTGCAGGATTTATTCTATTTCCTTAACATTGGAAATACAAACAACAAAATACTCATAATTTAAAAATGACTAACATATGACTTAAGATCTTATCTTAAATCGTCCCACAGTGGGGAAATTCACAAAACATCAGTGACAATAACACATGACTCTGAGGTGATAAACAAAACACCTGTTGTAGCTCCAGGTAAGCTACAATATCTTTAAGTGTAACAGTAGCAATAAACATACTTAAATTTTGTAGGGTTCCTCGCAAGCGATATGCGCCCTCTGCTGACCTGTTTCAGTATCGCTCTAATACTGTAACAAATAGTACAATGAAATTGGCATTTTAATCACTATTTGAGACACAATAAAATAAAATAAAAAATACAGGGGCGTCTATTTTTAACAACTTTTTTTTTAGCAAAGAACTAAACCATAGTACCACAATGAACTGCACTATTGTCCCAATTGCTTTTCAACAGATTTCTCTGACATTTTAAACCATATACACACTATGGATATTTATCTTTTTAAACATTTTTTAAACCTTTTTCACTCCGCATATTTATGTCTTGTACACACATTATTTAACCCTTTACATTTGAACATTTTTGTTACCTCGTTAGGATCTTTTCCAATATAAACACAGACTTTTGGAACCAGTACTCCTTATGGTGACCAAAGCCCAGTCCTAATGACACAAAACATAATTTCTGAGGTCCTGGTTAAGGTAATGTCACAGAACTGTCAGTCAAGTGTTTGGTAAGCACCAAGGACATCGTGAAGCAGTCTAATCAGCTGATCAGAATAAATTGTGTGTGGTGAAATGCAGTGAGAGGTTGCTCTAAGGCAGGGGTATCATTTTTCAATGAGGGTCACATACAGAAAAATATAGGAAGGGCTGGGCCACTAAAGCTAGCAAAATCAATCAAATGTAGGTTCATCATGTTTGATAATTGAATATGCCTAAAGGAAAAAACAGCCTACATCACAGCTTTCCATTAATGGGTTTTCATTTATTTTGTTATAAAAAGGTATTGCAGATCATCCTCAAATAGCAGCCTCAGATTGATTCTTAGTCAGGATGGTGATCCCCCTTCACAGCCCTGCATAAAGGGGGGAAATAAGGGGAAAAGGGATAATGAGTATATTTCAAGCTTGTTATGCAAATAAGTTATTGGGCTTGTGAAAACATCAACTAACGTTTGTAAGAAAATGTTATCAACTTTAATTGACTGAATTTATTAAGTAATTTGCTTATTAACTAGGAGTGGTTAATCTGTCCGATTTGACGATTCGATTTGATTACGATTATTGAGGTCCCGATTCGATTACCAACCGATTTTCGATTATTAATGATTCTCGATCACCGATTATTGATTTTCCATTTGACAACAGTAACCCAAAATACACCACCATTAAAAAAAACAGTCAGTTGCTGAACTACTTAACTTCTCTTTTACTGAGTAACAACTCAAAGCACTTTCTGTGTAGTGTAGTTGTAACTTCAGAATTATTTGTTTTAACTTAAATCAAATGTCCACACTTGCAAATAAATGTCCACATTTTTCGGGTCATCCTCTGGTGCGGGGGTGAAGTCGGCCAGGAGCTGTGCATGTAGTGGGGTGATGACGGAGAGAGTAGGCATGCTCTCCTCAGACATTGTGGTGGTGGCTAATTTCATGGGCTTGAGGGCCTTCACTAGGTGTTCAGCACTGGACACATCTGCCTCACTCAGTGTGCAGATGTCATGTGCACCTTTCCTCACCTGTAAGGATGATGGGAATTGAGAACAGGAATTGGAATAGTTAAAATAAAGGAATCAACATTGTATGTTTTAAGGTTCATCCATTCACGCAAACACGACTCAGTCATTTGGACTCAGTCTCAATAAACACATGCACCAGTGCCCCCTCAGGCTTGTTGTGTGACAAATTGAAAAAGACTAAAACTAAACACATTTTATATATATTTTAGTTAGTTTTGTGTGTACACAATATTGTTTCAGTTAGTTTTTGCTTTTATTCTAAAGTCTAGTTTTTATTTTTATTTCAATTAACTAAAATATTTTTCACACCTTGTTTTAGTTTTTAGTTTAGTTTTAGTGAACTATAATAGCCTTGGTGCATGTCAACTTATATCCTGTGAGCCAGACCATTGACACAACAATAGATGGACACAGCTAATTGGTTAACATTATCAATAACACGTGTCAGTTTGACATACTGTATGTGTAGACATAATACACTCATGTGAAAATGGCACACTGATAATTAATCAACCACTAATGGCAATAAAACTAGGTCTAATAAAATCTTAAATCCGGCGGGACATCATTTTTACAAAATAAAATAATTCCAAAATAATTGATTTTTGAAAATTTAATAATCAAGTCATACTCGTCCATAACATAATCGCGATTAATTAATCGATTTTTTTCACCACCCCTATTATTAACATATGCTGGTCCCATTTAAGCTCCATCTTGTCAATCACATTTGACACAGCTTCAAAAATGTCCTTACCTGTTGTTGTGCCCTTTAGACTCCTAAGATCAAGCAGCTCCTCTGTAAAAAAGTTATTGTCAACTCCCTGCAAAAAAATGAACAGCTGTGCGGTGTCTGTGACTTCTCTGCTTACATGCAATCAGGTAAAAATCAAAAGCACAAGCTTTGTCTGACACTTAATGTTTCAAGTTAGCTGACAAGTCTTCAATTCGACAACTGTGTTTCTGGACAAACTAACATTGTTGAATTTGCGCATTTTCTCTGTGCACATTATTCCTGTGATTTTAGTGAGGCACTGTTTTATGAAGTCACCATCTGAGAAAGGTTTCCTGTGTCATGCAATGAGTTGAGCTACCTCATAACTGGCTATTGTGGCATTTTCTTGTGCTTTGTTAGCATGGAAAAAATTGAGACTTTGTTAGTGTCAAAAATGTGAAATATAGAGTGAGGTAAAAAAAAAAAAAAAGTGACGTTTCTGTTTTTCTCTGAAAATCCTGCCCCCCAGCTAACATTGGAGTGAATGGGGCACTGGGGTACTGTCACTCAGAAGGTCATGAAGCAACATATCTGTGTGTTTGCTTAGAAAGTTACATTGTGTGAAAAAAGACAAATTTGCCTACGTTCTACAAAAAACCCCAGATTTTTTTTTACAACAGTTTACTCCTACTCTATATGTAATGTCAGCCACTCAAGCCTCTGAACATTCCATCCATTCATTTCTATGCAAAACATTGCTGATAGTATTTCAGAAATTATAAGACATATTGCTGAGAAGAAAAAGTAGAAGTAAAGTTGTCCTCTACTGATCAATAGCACGTTTTGGTGTTTTAATGAAGTTTCTACGACAAACTGTTTGGGACTAGCTAAGCGTGGGAAAAAAGTGGGAAAGACAAAATAATAAAGAGAAAATTTCTGGCCATAAAAGAACATATAATGGGTTTGCACGCCAATCCCACAAACAAAGAATAAAATGTTAAGATAACAATAGCTGTGCCAGCTCTCACACATCTATTTTATACAATTACTTTCTGTATGGTTTAAACAAATGAAAATCCACATTAATCCATGCATTAATTCATGAGCTTTACAGGTATTGTTGGGTACATTTAGTCAGGCTAGTTGATATATACTGTTGACTGATATATCCCCTATTAAAAACATTACAAAGACAATATAATTGATGTTGTACCTTATTAACTAAATTGATCTTTGTAAATATATGCTGATACTAAATTTGATGCCAGCAACATGTTTGAAAGTATGAAACAGGCATCCTCAAAAGGCTCAGTCATTTGCTGCCAACTGAAGCTGCCTGACTCTGCCTGCCCAAACTGGGTGCTTGGCACACCGGAGAGTGTTTGTGTTTATACCACTAGCACAGCAGGTTTGGACTGCCAGGATGAGGAGGTTTTCAGGCCCTGTGCGGGGATGCAGGTAGGGGTTGGGGAATGCAGGTAGGTTGCAGAGCCAGAATGAGCACCAGAACTGGAGCTACGCAAGTTTCTCCAACCATGACTCTGACTTTGGGGGTGACAAAGAAATGAACGTTCAGGCAGGGCAGGAGAGACGTGTGAGTGGATTAATCAGCAGTCTGATTAATGCCTAAGCGTGAGACTAAGGCCTGAGCCTGGGTTACAGTGGGGTCAGGCCATGGGGTCCAGGAGCAATGAAACGACCTTGGTGTGGTTGGACTGAGGGTAGAGTGGATGCTGCAGTGATTAACTATTAATTTTTGAAGCTGTAGTTAGTGATGGTGGTTAGTGTTCTGGATTGCACATCGGGGAACTAAATAAATACATAACAATAGCTCCATACTGAACAGGTGATTTCTTTTCTTCTTCTTCTTGATTTTTTTCCCCCTGGTCACTGACTTTTCTGGTCACTGGTTTCAGATGTGGAAGTCACACAACTATTAGCCTAACCTCCTTCCTAAGACTTTTTTTGTGTCAAGCTACTTCTGCCTTTGCTATTGAGGAAGGTCAGTTTGGTTAAATCTAAATGTCCAGTGCATTCTCAGGGAGTCTGCAAAAGTAGTATCCTATTACGTAATCAGAGAAAGTGTACATTCCCACTGTAGCTCAGATTGATGGAAGAGAGTTTACTACTGTGGGGTACACAAAACACAAAACAGCCTGATAATGTACAGCTACATCACACCAGGGACACCTACGGAAACAGTGCATTCCACAATTTATCATGACCACTGTATTGCACTCCAGTCCATGTGGCCGATAAGCTGCTTAAAGGTTGAATAATGAAAAATGCTGCTTCACCACTGGGACCAACTTTATGGATACACCTTTTGTTGTTATGGCACAGGTGCTTCTGGTGAAATTATTTGTTATTATGTCTTGGGGAGTGAATCACCACCAGGTCTTATTGATGTACCAGCTACTAACAGACCACAAACTTATCTTAGCCTTCGGCTCCTTTGTAGGCCTTTGGTTGCCAATCAACAACAACAAAGTTTGCAGGCCTTACTGAACCCTCATGAATTTGCATGTCTTTCAGCTGCTGCTGCTCACACACAAGGCTCTGATTTGACCTCTAGAGGAGACAATTTAGTCAATATTGAGGCTAAAATGGCTGCAAACTCCACTGATCCGGCTGTCTCTGTTATGAGCATGTCTGCTGAAGCTAATGATTGTAATCTTGCTGACTTGTTGACTCCACAGAAAGACACCACACAGTCTGAGAGAGATGCATGGTTAGCAGCAGGATGTATTGCTCACCCAGACACAGGTCTCTATCAATGGGTTTCTGTGTCGCATTTCTAGTAAAGCCAAGCTGCAAGGCAGAGATGACAAGGAGTGCAGTGAAAGTCAGACTTGGACTCACCAAGAGAGTTGACATTATCAACTGTATCAAAAATCTAGTGTTTTAAAGCCAAACTGTCTTATTATAGACTGTACTGAGGTTTTTATGGAGAGAACATATAATCTGAAGAGCTGAAACCGGGTAAATTTATAGGAACCAAAACACAATTAAGTACATAGTTGGAATAACACCAGGCGTTGTGCCTCTGACAAGCTAATAGCTTTAGATTTCGGACTTTTAAGGAAAAATGGGGGTGGGAGCATGGGGATGAGAGACTGAGGATTCCTTGTTAGAGAGGAATTGGCAGGAGCAACATTAAGAATTCCAAGTTTCACTAAAAGGAAGTCTCAGTTACCTGGTTCTTGTGTAGATATTTCACACCAGTTGCTAAAAGTCTGCATACATGTGGAATGAGTTACTGTATAGGTCAGCTTAAAACCTTTCAGATACTGAACACTGATACCCATCAACCAAGTGGATATGCGAGATGACACTGTAACCATATGTTTTTAAAAATGATGAATAAAAAATTTAGTTTCACTGACAACTTAGGAAAATTCTGACAGTTTGAAATGGAACTGGAAATAATTCATTCTGAGATAACACTTCCACTGCTTGTCAACGTTCACAGAATGCTTCTCAGACAAAATGTTGCTTGGTTGGAACAAACTTATGAAATTATTATAGCTTTCTAATTGAAAACGGGGATCAAATGGATTAGCATGGGATCACACTATGTGGCCTGGCCCTGTAGTGTCACAAATACCTTGAGATTGGGCCAAATTAATCTAAGCAATTTCTCCAACACTTAATAAACTTTGCTTTCTCAGCTTTTATACTGTTTGGAGGCTCCCAGTCATCTCCTCCTCCTTTTGACCATTCTATTCACATCTGAGTCCATTGGTATCTGACCAAGCACAGAGTTTCAGGGCCCCAAGTCAGACAGGCCTCTATTAGGTCAGGGATTTTCCATAGGGTATTCTCAAAAAAAAACCCCTGATAAATTTAGGGTCTTTCCAAGTCCTGAACACACCTAAAGCTCAGCAAAGTAAGAGGATGGATTCACCTAAACCATTGTAGCAGAGCGTCAGACCCAGTGGATGGGGAGGCCTGATCACCCTACTCATCGTAATCATGGAATACACTGACAGTACTCATGGCACACAAAGAAGGAGTAGTGACTGACCAGTATGTTGCTGGATTTGAAAAACACAGGGATGCAGTATTTATTGAAAATCCTCCTTAGTTTCTGAAATACTCTACTACTAATGCGTATGGAATGACAATATTGTTGCATCGGTCCTCTTTGCAGTGTAGACTGCAAGGAAGAACACACTGTAAAAAAAAACCTATTTGTTTTAACTTAAAAAAAAGTTAGTGTCCAAGCTGCCTTAAAATTTTGATTTGACTTAATTTGAGAGAATAATTTGAAGTAACTTCAGAACAATTCAAAACAAATGAAATTTTCTAGTTGAATAAAATTGAAACCAATTTAGTTGTACTTAAATTTGTAAGTTTTCATAACTTGACTACAATTCAGTTCCTATAGAATTCTATAGTTGAGTCAACACAATCACTAAATTCCTTTCAACTGAAATTACAAAGCTGAAAAAACTTAATCTACAGTTCAGTCTATCTACAATATCTTGTTAACCTAACTTTACTTTATGTCAGCTGAACTATAAATTTATATTTGAGTCAGCTTCACCAGGACTCACTTCTGATTAAGTTTTAAGTTCACTATACATATAATTCCTTACACCTTTGTTTGACTTAAACTTAATTTTAAAGTTTAACAATCTTGTCTCTACACGTTCTTGGTCGTTCAGAAAAAAAACAAAAACAAATTCAATTCCAGCAACATTTATTAACTAAGAGTTAATGGGCAATAACCTTTCATTCAGATAAAAATACAGATTCCCATCAAACATTTCCTAAAACTGCAAAGCATGGCACAAGCGTTCGGGTAAAAACATCAGGTCTACAAAGCATACAAAAGTACCCTAGTTACTACTTTTTAAAACTCACAATTTACATTTTGCCACTATGCTAAGTGTTCACACTTATTAAAAAAAAGTTGAGTGCAGAGACTATGAAAACCGAAAAATACTTAGGCTTCTTGCAAAAAGTTTGGACTGATGACTCACAACTGTCAACATACAACATAGTCAATGTTGAGCACATACAGCAGACCAAACAGCATAGCTACAACGTGTGAGTAGTCCTTGATGCCGTGCACTATGATTTGATCCTCCAGCACCACTGTGCCCTTCTTGTATCATGAGGATTCCCACATTCAATCCCCTTGTCATGTTGTCCTCCATATCTGTGGGTTTCCCAAAGACAAAAAGAAAAACAAAAATCAAAACTATGTTATCATTTTTACTTGTCTGATGTCACTGAGAAAACAAAAACACATTTTGCCCCCTGGTGCTGCCCTGGGACATTGAAATGGTGACATCTTACAAGCACCTGGGTGTTCACCTCAACAACAAACTGGACTGGATTCATAACACTGCTGCACTTTACAGGAAGGGCCAGAGCAGGCTCTATCTGCTCAGGAGACTGAGGTCTTTTGGAGTGCAAGGGGCGCTCCTGAAGACCTTCTATGACACTGTTGTGACATCAGCCATTTTTTATAGAGTAACTTGCTGGGGCAGCAGCATTTCAGCTGCAGACAGGAATAAACTGGACAAATTGATCACGAAGGCCAGCTCTGCACTGGGTTGCCCCCTGGACCCAGTGGAGGTGGTGGGAGAGAGGATGATGATGGCTAAGCTGTCATCCATGTTGGAGAGTGACTCCCACCCCCTGCAGGACACTTTAACAGCTCTGGAGAGCTCCCTCAGCAATGGACTGCTTCACCCGAAGTGTGTGAAGGAGCGATATCGCAGGTCTTTTCTTCCTGCAGCTGTCAGACTGTACAACCAGCACTGCTCCCAATAGACAATACACCACCATGTCTGGACATATGTGCCATACTCCTTCTCATGTCTGTATATTTATGCCAGGTTTCATTTGCTGTGCAATACTTATTCCATTAAATTCAAGTGCAATATTTCATATTAATATTTAATCTGTTAATTCTGTTTAATTCAAGCGCAATATTTGATATTTGATATTTCATATTAAATTCTGCTATAGACTACTGGTCATATATATCATATTCACCTCATATTCTCAGGGATATCCGTAAAGAATCCTGTGTAGATTTGGTAAATTTGTTAAAATTGTAAATAGTTTTTTCAGCTTGTTTATACTCTTTTTTTTTTAACTTTTTTACTATTTAACTTGTCTATCCCCTTGCTGCTGTGCAATGTAAATTTCCCCACTGTGGGACGAATAAATGTTTATCTTATCTTATCTTATATTGTGCTCAGGGAGAACTCAAAATAAGAACATGTAACCAGCAGTTATGAGAACTAAAAACAGCTTACGGTATTTGATATAGGACAAAATATATGAAAAACATTTTGATAAATTTAATATGAATGTTTCCAGTCGAAAGACATTAATTTTTAAGACATTAAATTGAACGGATAACCTCTGAGTTTAATTGAAAAACAGTCGTTAATTTGCGCAGCAATTATGCGCGCAGTGGACCATAAAAAAAAATTTAAAAAAATAAATACATACCAACGATCAATTGGGACTGGACTAAAATCACTATGGACTTTGTTGTAGATATCCACCCAGCTAACATTTAACGATAGTTAACATCCTCTTTGAACATATTTATTGCAGTAACGTTAGAAGTTAGATAAAATAAATTTAGCTTTCACTGTCTTGGTAAGCTACTAAGGTAACGTTAAAGGCAAAAAGGCATTTCATAATTTAAATTCAGGAAACATTAAAGTCATCGCTCATTGATACACTATCAATCAAGAAGCGAAGGATAGTGACTTTCTTCGGGCAGCTTCGACAGCTAGCTCCGAGCTAAGCTTAGCTTCTCTTAGCTCCGACCCTAAGCTGCAAGTTAGAGAGGCAGACCCTCCAATAAGCACGACATAGCTACACGCCTCCAGTTTGGATTCAATGTGTTTCATAAAGAATAATTAAACAAGATAAAGATAAGTTCGAGTGGCTCAGATTTTTTTCTATGTTCTTACTTTTTATGATAAATTTTGTTTATGTTTTCTCTGTTTTTCTGAGCAAGAGTTTTGTACAAAAGGAAATAACATGCAGTCTGAAAAGAAGTGTTACTCGATTTTACTGATTAAAGCAAATACAATCCCTAACTAGTATTTAAAAATTCACGGTAAAGTATGTCAAACTTTTCGTTAGCTATGACTTACCTTATCTGAATTCGAGCTAACTAGCAATCCAAACTGATTAAATATGTTCGTAGGTGCTGGACGTGAACGTGAAGGAAAGAGAAATCGGCGTGCTGTGGTAACGATTTTGTTTGCAAAGCACGTTCAACGTGCTGACATAATCAGAAATGTCCAATGAAGGACATACAAGAACTTGGTGCTTACATGTAATCTTAGAATTGATTTTCTTTTTACTTTTGATCCATTAAAAGTGAGTTAATTAATGATTGACTAATGTACTGTTTTGGAATGTGGACAGAAATTGTTTTATTGCATAATCAATATATGCCCGAGATGTGTTGATTTTGATTACATGACATGTATTACTTGTTTATTTTAGTTATAGAAAACATAAAGCAATGATTATCAGAAATTTCTCCAAGTATATTCAAGCACTCAAACTTAATAGTTGTAGTGGATGATTTTAACCTTGATATCGAAGGCATTTTGAGGAGAGTCTCGGTATAATAAGTTGCCTTGCAGCAGCGTACTGGGAACATGCTTACACAGGTGAGGTACAGGTTGAATGGAGTTTCACTTATATAATGTAGTTTCTTTGTGTATTAGTGCCTCCATGTGGGTAAAAGTGCAATGGCATATGATGGACTCATAGCTCTTTCAAATTATTCAGGACTATAGTATCGACTATAATCAACTGTCTTGTTCGTAGCTTGTCCCTATCCACCTCAGGTATGTTATTAGTATGTTGTTAAGACCTGTACAAAGTCAGCAAAATTATGCAAACATGGGTTAATGATTAAAAGTAACCATTCACACCTATGTACGAACTCTACCTATGGACACAGTTTTCAGCTACCATTAAAAAGTCTGATGGCAAGAACGACTTCCTGCTGTGTTCAGGCCTGCACTTTGGTGCAATCAGTCTGTGGCCGAAGGTGCTCTGCCAGGTCATGAAGTTGGTGAGTTTCATTGCGTTCAGCTTCTCACCCTAGCCACCTGCTGGACTGTGTCCAGTTCAACCCCACTGATGGAGCTCACCTTCTTAATCAGTTTATTGAGTCTGTTCCTATCAGCTGTACAAGTTCCCTCCCCCCAGCACACCACACCAAAGAACAGTGCACTGGCCACTATAGTCTGAAAGAAGGTGCACAAAAGAGGCTTGTGGATTCCGAAGGAACTTAGCCTTCTTAAGACATATAGTCTGCTCTTCCCCTTCTTGTACAGTGTCTCCATGTGACTGGACAGGTGAAACTTGTTGTCCAGCTGTACTAAACTATACTATATTTCTATTATATTTAAATATTCATACAGACAAACACAAGTATCATTACTTATTCAGAATAGAATAGAATAGAAATGTAACATCCCCAGCAGTGAAAACCTGCTTTTGTCTTGATGCAGGATAAAGGTGAGTTCTAACATCAGATCAAGGCTTGACACAGTGGCTCACTTCTGGTTGCAATCTTCACTTCTGTCTCAGTACTTTGTATATGTTGTTTTGCATACGCTGTGTTTGCAGAGCAGGAAGGGGATGTAGACACATACTATTTGTGTGGAATAGGAAGTATCATTAGTGTAGTGTAGCCCTGTCCTGTGGTATCTGGAAGGTTACAGTGGGAAAAATTAGAAACTGTTAATGCTAGGTCTGTCTCAATGCTGGGATAGTTCTCCATCCTGCATATTGATCTGTGACCTTTAAATCACTAAACTGTTCTTAACCCTTCTCAGACTCCTGGCAATTAGTGTTCACATTAATGTCTACAGTAGCTTGATTTCCTGTTAAAGCCATGAAGATCAGAGAGCCAACAGGTAGCATGATGGGTTTTGTGACTGATGACAGTTCAACAGGATGTGCATACTATAGAGCCAGGCACTGCCAGAGTTAAGAGTTGAATTCCTTGTGTTGCTCAGCAGGTGGAACAAGGCATTATACTATCCAGCATGTATGAAAATGAGTATATTACCCCTCCTCATCTCACTGGTCACCTTTACATTTTGGAACTGATTTTAAGATCCCAATGATTGCTTGCTGTTTGAGCAAGAGAATGATCAGTTAAGTACTAATTAGAAATAGTATAAACATATTTTGGTCTATATCATATAGTCTTCAACTGGCAAAGGCCATTCTAAAGACGGTGTGTCTTATCCAGAGCATTAAAATTCTAAAAAACAAACAAAAAGAAAAAAAAACTCTAATCAACCTCAGTTAATTCCAAAATGTTGCCAGTTCATGGTCACATAATTTGTTAGGGCAGTTCAATATTAGGACCCAAAGACAGACACAACCTGAGGGCTGTACTACGAAGCGAGGTAACTGGCTTATTGGGGTAAGTTCAGGAGTAACTTTGTGACGTCGGGGGTAACTTCCTGATTAACCTGTACTACGAAGGTGGATAGATTTTACTCGAGGTGTGTTGTCATGGCAATTTATGCTGCATCTCTAAACTGCTCGGAGCAGTTTATGTTCGTGATTAACTCGAGGTTACTCTGTGTAAGCCCCGCCCCTCCGCTACAATTAGTCGAGAAAAATGATTTGACATTTGGAAGAGCCAGTTGATATCGGCGCGCTGGTTATGAGCGTCTCAGTCCGCAGGTCGACGGTGTTTAGAGACCACAGCTCACCCCAATGATACCCAATGACCCTTCTATCACCTTGATAGAATATTTGTGTATTTCATCCTGACTTGTTGCAGCTGAAACGACTGTTAGAATGAAGTTATTGTTAACAGCAGCTTTACATTCATATAGGTCAGTCTACAGCCGAGGAGCTTTAGGAGCAGATCTTCATTCATTAACACAGAGTAAAGGCTCAGTTTCACAGATGGAGCCATGTGGAGGCTGGAACTGAATTATCCTCATTGTTTTCACATATTCAGATTATTTATATTTACACTATTTTATGTGTCCTTACATCTTAATCACATTACAAATAAAATGAGTCCATAAGACAAATAGACACAAGAACACTCAATTAATGAATTTACTGTGTCTGCAGTCAACAAGCCTCCCTCACTCTGTTTCTTTACGTTTCTTTAAACTCTTCATATCCTGACATGATCAAAGTGCTTTCTTCCGGTGAAAATCACGGAGCACAAATCATCAAACAGAAACTGTGTCCGCGCTGCTGAACACGCCTCTTTTACATGGACGCTCACAGACTCAGATTAAGGTAACATGGACTCAACAAACCAACATCTTCATCACCGTTGTAGTACTGATTAACTCCAGCTGAGATGACCAGAGTTTGTCAACCCCGACTTTCCTTGGTAACCCCGAGTTAAATTGGAGTAGGTTAAGCTCGCTTTGTAGTACAACCCACTGGAGACAGAATGGTTTTGACAGTTTATTTTGGGTAGCAGAAAACAGGCTGAAGGCTTGGCTGGGGTGGACGGGTTTGGCTGAGCAGGGCAGGCGGAGGAATCGAAGGTGGGTACCAAACATACTGCTAAGACTGAAGCGAGGCAGGTTGAAGCTTGAGTTGTGGTGGAGCAGGTGTGGAGGATCTGAAGCACAGAGAGAAAGGTTAAACTGAAGTCCAGGACCAAACACCAAAAAAATCACAAATGATCAAAGTCTTCTCAGGAAAAGAGGCCTAGATGTCTTATACCACAACAGAGACTGAACGATCTGGCGGAGTCTGGATGTCTGAGCCAGGGTAATATACTGCAGGGTTTGATGAGGAGATTAGGTGCAGGTGAGGAGAGTCAGCAGCTGTAGTAGATCAGATGGGCAGGTAGGAGGAGGGAACCCAGAAGTCCATGCCCAGCAACACAGAGACAGACTGAGACAAACATGACAAACTGGGGGGGACAACAGGAAACACAAGGAAAGAGAGAGGCCAAGCCCAAAATCTAACATAATTAGACAATAAAATGTCCCCTTTAGCACGTAAACTACCATATCATGCTTTGATAGTCCCCAATAAATGAACTATTTCTTTGAGTAATGTTTGCTAAAAAGTATTATGAACTGCTGATTTAGAATGACTGAGCCCTTTTTTCAAAATGAAATCATACGTTTGTGAGGTGGATTTACATCTTTAGTTGGAACGAATGGGCTTGGGCCGGAAACCTACAGACAGCATAGGAAGGACACAGAGATGGAAGATGGATTAACTCATTGTGGGTTTTGGTCTGTTCATTAGGTTTGTTAACAAGAAAGAGAAAAATGCTGTTGTCCACCTCAATTCAGAATGCAAAAATCATATTTCCCTTCTCTCCATGTATAGGTTGTCCAACATGCTTTTGGTGAAGACCTTGTAGCCAGTTGTATGAAAACATCAGCCACCACACTTATTCCTGATTATTCATATGGCTTCTGTTTAATTACAGATGCTTTCATGTTTGTTTAAGAGTGACATACTTTAGATTACATATGAAAATGATAGCACCATCTTAATCTTAAAATGAGATTAATAACCCCTATAATTGTTGGTTGGTTTTTGAAATCACACCATTTCCATATAGCTCTTCACATGTTGGAGGATGTCATGATAATCTCAAGTGGGATTTCATGTTTTCTTGTATCTCTTGATGAAATTTACTCCATATATGTACATGTGTGGCACTTGATGACATGAAAACAAGAAGCATCACAAACATCACAAATGGTGGCAGGTTTCCAGGTGCCACCTTCCTTCATTTAAAGCAAAGGAGCAATTAGTTTAAGTTAAGATCACTGGTGCAAGCACGCATCCAAAACAATGAGATTCCTAAGAGATAGATATTTGAGATAAGCAATATAGTGTCAGAATGTATAATGTACTGTAATGTACTGTCTGAATAGTTGTGCGCTTTCAACTGCCGGCGACTGTGTAAAAGTGATGTTTGGAACCATTAGAATGTAATTAAACATCACAGCTCAGAGCAAATAGGGATGTTCATTTGGCTTATCAGTGCAAGAATATACTCAGTGTCCATCTGCACATTATAAAACTACTGAAATCTGATACACTATATATACACCATAAATAAATGGTTTTCCAAATTAGCTGTGAAGAGCTTGACTGTCCTACACAGAGCCCCAAACCGGTCCTCATCCATCACCTTTGGGATGAACTGGAATGCTGACTGCAAGTCAGGCCTTATCGCCCAGCATCAGTGTTGTAAGTGCTTGTACACCCATAGTGTCACAATCACATGTTCAACTATCAGATATGGCTGGAGTGTTGAGGTATCCACATACATTTGGCCATGAAGTGTATCAATTACTGCTTTTAAGACACTTTAATTCCACATTGATGAGACAAACAAATATGTGGTCCATCTGTCTCTCTCCATAAAAGACGATACCCTAGCAAATTTAACATGACGTCAGCTAGATAATTGATCCATCTTGTGGATTTTTTTTTGTCTTTTTCACAATCACTAAAGACTCAAATGTCTTGGAAAACATTCTGAAAAGGGGGAATAGATTGTCTCTGATTCCTTTTCATTTCCAGCATTTTCTAGAAACAGAAAATATTCATTTCACTGAACCATCTCAGTTTCACAATGTTTTACTTGTTTCATTTGAAGACTAAATACCTATAAATGAATTGTTATGCTGATCTTCATGACTACTTTCTACACAGCTGTCCTGCAGCCTCATTATGTACTGTATATGTAACAGACAGTCACACATATGCAGAGTCACTGGATTGAGTGTGCCCAAAGTTGGGCATGCTCATCCTGGGAAAGTCTTTGTTACGGATCTCATAAATGGACTTTCTTCTGGCTTGCACTCCTCTCACAGCAGTTTTGATCTTTCTCCAGCCAAGGTGGTTGAGCTCTGCCAAGTTCAGCACCACACAAATGCCACTGACTGCAAACATGAAGACTAGAAAAACTGTCTTTTCTGTTGGCCTGGAAACATAGCACTCTACATCTTTAATGCAAGGGTATCGATCACACTCATACACCGCAGGGACATTGAACCCATACAGGAAGTATTGACCCACCAGAAACCCTATCTCTAATGCATTTCTGAACACCACTTGGATGATATAGAACCTAGAGATACCCTCCTGCCTTCTCATTTTTGACTTTGTAGTTCGCAGGGTTGAGTTGGGGATGTTCTTGACTTCCAGGCCATCAGGCTCTACCTCCTTGTTGGAGTTTTCTGTGTTCTGTATCACTCCATTCAGAGTGGTGTTCTTTATCTTCCTGCTGTCATCTCCCTTCATGGAGTCTTGGTCTTTGTCCAGGGAGAGGTACACTGTGGAGTTGCACCACTCCCTCTGCTTAGTAGACTGGTGCACAGAATAAGTGATGAAGCAGAGGCTGGGGCAACACACCATGATGATCTGGAACACCCAGTACCTGATGTGGGAGATGGGGAAAGCCTTATCGTAGCAGGCCTGGTTGCAGCCTGGCTGTAAGGTGTTACACACAAACATTGACTGCTCATCATTGTACACAGTCTCTCCAACTATCGCCACGATTAGAATTCGGAAGATCACCACCACGGTCAGTAGGATTCTGAGGGAAAACCAGCAACAGAAATGTATTAATATTTCCAGTGTTATATTAGGTTACCCCCTTTTTATGAACAAGCCTCAAAATCAGATACTGAAAATAAAATTACTAGTTGAGTGGAGTCACGGCAAAAAGGCTAGACACACAAAGGTTTTGTCTGGGGTCAGTGGTTGCATAACTGGGCCTTTCAGACTTTCTTCTAATCTTTGCTCTTTTCCCTGTAAATACTGAATAATTTGACTTATTCAAGACTCTTTGTTTTAAAGGGTCACAAGCTAAAATTGTCAGGAACAACTGATCTGTGACTAACATGTTTGCTGGACATCCCATCCACTTGCCAGGTGTGATTATTGGATGTTAAAATGGTGTACACTGACAGAATCATGAGGCTCCTGGTTTGACTATTGTTAGAAGGTGTGGCGCTGTGTGTGTGAAAGAGCCCTTATTGACCCATATTTGGGCAGTTTCGGGTTAATGGATTTAGTCAGTGGTGTACTGAAAAGGTGGAGGAAACCACCATCACTATTTTTCCAGCTTGTGCATGTGTTCATCATTTACCATACGTCCATTTTAATGTTACAATAACATTTCTGTTGACCATTATTATGATCATTAAAGCATACTACAATATTTTAAATGCTACATGGCAGCATTGGCTCCAGTACATTTTCTACAAGAAAATGAATTTGCAGAGACTTGAAACCTACTTGAGTTATCCATCACACTGAACATCATTTCTGCTTTAGTGTAGTCATGTTGTTGTTGTGAGTACAAGCTATTCTGTCATTTACACAACAGTAAAAGCAGGGATGATGTTCAATGTGATGTATTTTCAATATCAAGATTAAATATTTATTATACCTAGTCACTGTTGTTATGTCTATGTTTTCTTAAAATATGATTTTTAAGAAAACTCCAACCGTTTTTTTTTTTTTTTTTCCAATAAATATCATACAGCAAATGAAACTGCAGCAGTAACATTATTTCACCCGGAAAGCCAGGAAGAATCTTTGCATTATTTGTATATCACTATTTTCATACAGTATTGAAAAAGAAATTAATTCAAAATCCAAACCCAAAAACTATTATTGGGTGTTCATTTTTCAGGGACATACGTTTTCTAAAATGATGAGCTGATATGCTCTGAGATAACTTGTTTTATTTTAAAACTACAAACCACTGCCATAAAACTCAAGGAACTCTCAATATTTTACTCTACCAATGTTGCCATTAAAAGGTGTGTAAACTCTTCTCAGTAATAATTTGTATGCATTCTTGCCCTCCACAACATACCTCTGTTTATTTTTTTCTGCACCACTTCCTAATACCTTTACAGGGTATCTGCATGTTTTTCATGTGAGACATGAACATCTGCAAGATTTGAAAACAAAATTTACACCCTGGGAAAATAAAAACAATTAATCTTTAGCAAGGGTTAACAAATTATTCACGACTGCTTTATAAATCACTTACAAACCATTAATAAGAAATACCTTTGAGCTTAAGTCTCATTAATGGCTTATAAATGATCTTTGAAGCATTAATTATTAACCATTATTTAAGCCACTGCTTGCCACAGAAATGCTTCTTTTTTTTCTGTTCCTCAACTCTTACCTTCCGATCATAGTAGAGTGCTGCTGGACAGCCGCCTCCAAGAGACGCTCTAATATGGTCCACTCCCCCATTATTGTTCATTCAGAGAAGATCACACACAAATTGTGCAGACAAAAAGCGGAGAATCTTATTCTGTGTCCGAAAGGTCTGAACATATCCACTGAATGCATGGACGTGTGTGCGTGTGTGTGTGTCTCCCACTGTGCAACTCTCTGGGAAGTCTGAGTGGTCCTGTCCTTTCCGTTCTCCAGTCGCTGATTGGTAGAGAGGCTTTGTGTGACTGAGTGCAGTGTGGAGCACTGTGTGTCGCTCAGCCCTAATCCCGCTTTAAGTAGACTGCTTTGCCTCACATGCACACCAGCATGTGTGTTGTAGAGGCCATGGACGCATGTCTTTCCAGTGTAGCATATTCATCTATGCTGTAGTGATGTGGTATTGTTGTTATTATTATTATTGTTGTTGTTGTTGTCATCATTATTGCTATTATTATATCAACTAGTGATTGTAGTAGCAGTATTAGTAGAAGAAGTAACATTAGTAATGTAATGGCACTAAAGGAATAAGTGCTATTAGTTTGTATCTATTTTCAAATTTTAAGATAAGATAAATCTTTATTCGTCCCACAGTGGGGAAATTCATAAATTACAGCAGCAAAGGGGATAGAACCAGTTAAATAGTACAAAAGCAGTTTAAACAGGCTAAAAAGATGATATTAACAAATTTACATTAGAAATTCACATGAGGCTTGCATTGTTGGATTAAATATGAGATATGAAATATTAAATACAACAAATACAAAATATTGCACATGGACTAGAATGAGGTGAAATATGAAATATTACAAATAGTGCAGCAGTGTTGTCAGTCCAGGCCAGTCTGTTGTTGAGGTGAACACCCAGGTACTTATAAGATGTCACCATCTCAATGTCCATTCCCTGGATGTTCACTGGTGTCGGAGGGGAGTGAATGTGCCTGCAGAAATCCACCACCAGTTCCTTGGTTTTCTCCACGTTGATCTGGAGGCGGTTCCACTGGCACCAGTCCATAAAATCCTGTGTCAATTCTCTGTATTCCCTGTCATCCCCATCTGTAATGAGGCCGAAGATGGCAGAGTCATCAGAGAACTTCTGCAGGTGACAGGTCGGTGAGTTGTATGAAAAGTCTGCAGTGTAGAGGGTGAAAATGAACGGAGCCAGGACCGTTCCCTGCGGGGCCCCCGTACTGCAGACAACTGTGTCGGACACACAGTCCTGTGTCCTCACATACTGTAGACGGTTGGTGAGGTAGTCCAGAACCCAGGATGTGAGGTGCAGGTCCACCCCTGTGTTGTCCAGCTTGTCCCTCAGAAGTGCTGGCTGGATGGTAGAGGTGTGCGATACTGCAAGATTTGGTATCGATCCGATACCAAGTAAATACAGGGCCAGTATCACCGATACTGATACCGAAACCAGTACTTTTTAATATTTAAGGTTGATGTATCATCACACTGCTGACCTTTAGGTGTTTTTGTGGTTTTTCCTTTGGATTATTTTGTTAAAACCTAAGATAAACTTTGGGCAAAGTTTATAGGTGACTACAAAATACTTTATTATCAAAAACAGAAGCAATAGAACTGTAACAAAACAAATTTTCCCCAAACATTGTTATGTGTTATGTTATCAGTCTCTACACATTTCATACTTGTATGGTTATGTACATATTTCTTGGAGTTAAATTGTTCTGTTCATAATCGTTTTGTAGTTACACTTATTATATTATTATATCTTTATATATCCTTATTGTCATTTTGTTTCCACTGTACACTTGCTTGTTTCCTACTGTAATTCTGTAAATTTTCCCGTTGTGGGATGAATAAAGAAGATCTTATCTTAAATAACACTTTTCAATGGAATAAATGTATTATATCAAGGTCTTAGCATAATTTCTATTTTTTGAGTTGGCTTAAGTAACATATGACCGGCTGCACTTTGAAAGTTAATATTAACTGATGCCGAAGATGACTACTCTACCTGGATATTCTCTGCCAGACTGAAAGGCCTCTGTCAATAACCTCTGCCTCTGGGTTAGGGTTAGGGTTACAAAAGGAGTTAGGTTGCAGAGAAAGACACAATACCTTTCATTGACCCAGTAATATAGGTCTAGATATAGATGGTTATATTACGGTTGATAAAAACAAGGTGGATAACAAATTAAACTCATTATTTTCTTCAATGGGTAGTGAAATAATGCTGAAACTTCCCCCAAGCTTGTGTTTATATTGGAAAAAACTACTCTGAGCTAGGAGTACAAGGAGTTCATTCCATTTTGCTAATGTGACAGAAGGGAAGGTCAAGAAAATGACAGCTGAAATCAACAACACTAAAACTACAAGGCTAGATAATATCCTGGCTTCTTGTGAGATGCCTCCTAATAAATTTACCCTTGTATAACCCATATTATTGACCTTGCACTAGAGCAAGGTAGATTTTCCTAGGACATGAAACATACCAAAATCACTCCGTTATACAAAAAGGGGAGCAGATCTGACCCAGGCAAATACAAACCTGCTTTGATACTGGTAGCATATTTTGGTACTGTACTCTTCCCAGGCTATGGAAGATAAAACTTCAGTTTTCCCAATATAAATTGATGAGAGTGGACTGTGAGGGTAGGGAGAACCCAGTTCATGCAGCTAAATTGGCCCCCTGTGGAGTCCAGAGTGACAGACAAAACTATGTCAGGTTTCACAAAACTGTAAATGGTGTAGCCCCAAATTACTTATAAGATAAGATAAGATAAACCTTTATTCGTCCCACAGTGGGGAAATTCACAAATTACAGCAGCAAAGGGGTTGACCAGTTAAATAGTACAAAAAGCAGTTTAAACAGGCTAAAAAGACGATATTAACAAATTTACATTAGAAATTCACATGAGGCTTGCATTGTTGGATTAAATATGAGATGTGAAATATTAAATAGTAAAATACAAAATATTGTACATGGACTAGAATGATCACTGGTGTTGAAGGGGAGTGAATGCGCCTGCATTCAACACCAGATCCAGTGTAACGAATCTGACACTGGTATGAATCAGTAGCCAAAAGGGTAAGAGTTCCTTGAGATACCACAGGATTGGACTAAGGTTCCTAATAGCATTAAACAGACTGCAAACCTGGTCACGTTTTAGTTAATACTGAAACAGTGGCATTTTGAAAACATACACCTGTAAAGACAGTTGTGTAGGCGGGTTGCATGTAGCTTATTAAATGGACTAGTTTTAGCATAATGGGAAGAGAGTACTTTAGCCTGTTGTCAGAATAATGCTTGTTAATGCCCAGTGTGAATATTTATCAATTGACATAATCAGCATTCCATTTGCATCCATCTGTTTTAAAACTGTCTGATTCACACAGGTGAGCTGATGAGGTGGGAGTGGCTGGCAGGTAAGGTAAGACAGAGGGGGGGTGAGTGGAAAAGTACTGGATGGTCAATGTAAAACTGTGACAAGCAGAACTATGGCTTGTAGAACTGTGACAGTGAAGGTGTACAGGAATGGAGATGGGCACATAGATGTATTGCTGCAAGAAATTAGTATATTATCTCTAATAGGAGAGACTTTTTCTTGAGAAACTAAAGACAAAAATCATCATTTGGTCAACAAGAGAAACTTGTGGGTTTGGAGAGATTAATAAGTTTGTCAATTAAAGAGAACAGGAATGGGGCATTATCCTGATTCATGTTAATCAACTGAGAAATGTAGGGCTGTCTGGAAGATTTCATATCTTTGTTTGAGTACATTTTTATAGATCTCAAAAAATCCACTTGTAATTAGTGTTTTCTCCATTTCCATTCAGCTCTAAGGCAGATTCTTTTTGCCTCCTACTTTTTCTGTAATGTTTTTAACAGGACTCACGAGCAGCACACAATAACACAGGTAAGTCTTGAGTCTGTCTTCACTGATATTGTCTTTGATTGTGATTGGTTGCAGATGAGAGAACAGGTGTGCAAATGAGGTGGGAGTGGCTGGCAGGTAGGTGAGGCAGAGGTGGGATGAATGGAAAAATACTGGAGAGGGAGTAACTGACTGCAGGAATTTGACATTTTCACTGTTTTTCCAAGGTGGTTTTCCTGGTCCATGCATATTCACAGTGTAGTAAGGGCAACTTGATCAATGATATGAGAAAGCAAATTAAAGAAATTGAAAAAAAAATTGACACAGTAACACATTGTTTGAAAGCAAATAATTTGAATGAATTGAAGTACTGTTTTGTATCTGAGGTACTGATATCACCTGAAATACTGTCAAAATCAGTTGTGATTTTAGATAAGAGCTGGCAAAAATACTCCACAAAACCCTGTCTCAGTTTAGGAGGATGATAGACAGTAAGAACTATAACAGGAGATACAGATTTAATAACTAGATCTAAATATTCAAAACTAAGGGGTTTATCAAAAGACAGAGATTACATCTAAAAATATCATCATATAAAGAGCATCTGCCTTGCCCCCTCCAATTTATCTGATTGTAATGTACAAAATTGCAGTTAGCAGGTGACGTTTCAATCAGCTTTTTATCACCAGTTTGATCAAAACTGGTTTCTGTTAGTTTGATATAGTCCCGTTTGTAAGCAGTAATGATATCATTACCAATAAAGGTATTTTTAAATACAGATCCAACATTAAGCAGTGTAGGTTTCAGAGTGCAATGAGAAATATTAGCAGTATCAGACAGAGAACACTTGATAAGTACAAGACAGGTAGTTTCGAAGATGTATTACTTTAATCAGTGATGTCAGGCATGTAGAAAAGTCTTGGATCTGCCACTGTCAGCAGCTGATAGCTGATAGAGGCTTCAATATGAGAAGATATTGGATAAAATTTAAATAAACTAATTAAATAACAACATCCTGAGAGTTAAATCTGAGATAGAAATGATGAGTATAAATCTTGCTAGCCTAGCTCTGTCCAAAGTTCAAAAACATACACATCAATACAGCAGCAGTATGATAAGACTGGCAGGCAAGGATCAAAAGTCCACTAACATGAGAGGTTCAGGAAAACAAAGCAATGATCCCAAAACACTAGGATTAAAACGAGAACTAAACACTAGGCAAAACCAGGCAAAAGAGCCAAAAATCTTGGAGGACATTCTGGGGGCTGGTCGGGGGCAGGACAGCAGACTTCAGGCAGAGGCCAAGCAAGAAACAAGACAGATGGGTGGAGTCACTCGACCAACAGAAGGCCAACCAGAGGTGCAGAGCAGCTCCAGAGGATGGGAAGAGACACAAGCAACCTCTAGGTTAGTCAAAGTTAGACCTCAGTCTTTACAGACTGACTTCTGGGTTCAACTTTAACCAACTGTACTAACTGTAATTGTATGGATATTGTTTCTCCTATATAATGATGAATTTACCCCCAAATAAAATGGTTTAGAGAATGTGGATAAACTGTTGGTTTACAGCCATCTTTATCCCAAAAAAGCCAAAATGACATAAAAGTTAAAAGGAACGCTAAAGAACGGACAAAATTTATGTGACACGTCAAACTGAAAATTACTAAGTGGAAATTCAGATTCAGACAAATATTTTGATTACCATCTCATAATTTTGAAATGTTGAATTTTAAAAATTTATCATTTTGACTTTTTCTCTAATAATTTGGATTTGCCATGAATATTTCTAGCCATGCTAGTAGCACCAATGTCAGTAGGTCGACCCACCACTAGATAACTTAAAAAGGAATCAATGGATTTCCATTACATTTTGTACATACTTTCATGGTCCCCATTTCATGGACAATGGGCTCTCTTAAATCATTATATTTTGTGCAGTACAAAAGAAAATAGGAATCACCTTCAAACTCACCCATATCACACAGTTCACACAGTTTACGTTGTACCAACCCCCGAGGAAGAATACCAGCTCTGTTCTGCAACTAAAGGTCTTTGATATAACATATCTTTAAGATATATCATTGGACCTACTAAAATGTGAGTAAAACTCTTATGCCCATGGAGAACTGTGTGATTCACTCCACAAAAATTTCTTGTTTATTCTATCCTCTGCCAGTTTGGTTTGAAAGCCCAAAGTCAGATCATTTCACATTTTCGTTTTACTGACCCTTGTGCCCAGTCCATTTATTCTTGAATTGCTGGAATGGAACCAAAACTTTGAACCACAAGAAAACACTGTGCCGTTCTATTCTGTATATAGTTAGCATTTTTAGATTTATTTTAGCCTCCTGCATCATATTTCAATAAAGGGGAGCGACATGCATAATAAGATTGAGTATAAACAGAATAACCAACTTATTCTTGGTTATTCTAAACCAATTCCTGCGCCAAGTCATAAATTCATCAGGAGAAAAATCCAAGTATTTATATGTACTCAGATATTATGAAGTGCATGACCAAATTCTTTGTGTATTTGACATGCCTTTCTTTCTGAAATGCAATATTTGTTTTGCTCTGATTTATTGCTAATCTCCACAACAAACTAGCCTGATTAAACATGCTCTTTACAGACTAAAACAATGCCACAAGGTATATAATAAAATACATCACGTGTAAATATTTTCCATAATCTGTAGAGAAATTACTCAAGAAAGGGAGGAGAGAGGAGATCCTCTTGTTATACTCCAAGGCACGCATTGAGAGAGTAAATAAGCATATTATTGATCTCAACACAGGTAACTGGACGACTATACAAGTTCGATATTAATAGTTTTGATAGTACATTTCCTGCTGGTCGCCACTACTGGAGGGTCATGCCTGAGCAAAAGATGCACCCCCCAAAAGCAGAGCTGTTAAATACAGAGCTGAACCATAACTGTCTTCATTCACTAAAAGACTTCATGATCAGTTTATTCCCCCTTTAACTTGTATAGATAGACAAAAAATTGGCATAGCTCCCAGTAGAAATGTGTGCAGTATGTACATTCAGCTCCTGAGCAGTGAAGAACGCAAACAACATGTATAGGCTACACTGTGGTTGGACTGATCTGTACACAGTATAGATACAGAATAATGGAGAGAAACAACAAAAAAAAACAACCAAAAAACAATACACAGTGGCAGTGTGTCCTTCTTATGGGACTGTGCATATATGAGCAAACACAAACACACATGACAAATTTCAAGTCATCTACAAACTTCATTAAAATGCTACAAAGATGTTAAAGCCAAATGACAGTCGATCCAGCGCTGATCCAGTTGTGATTGATCCATCATCAGAAACAGCAAAAGTTCAGGAGATGGTTTAAAGGAAAGAACATTTCCTCAGTTCCTCTCTCCTGACTTCTTTTCCTTCACATTTCCTTGGCTCTATAGTGGGAGGGACTAAGATGCAAATTCAGTATTCTCATTCCCTGCCATGTCTGTGTCCAGCCTCTGTCTGTTTCCAGCCTCTCTGTCTGTTTCCAAACCTTAGTTCTCTGAATCCTGCTATGTCTGTCTGAGTCCTGTCTTCTTTGTTCTTTGATTCCTGATGTTTCCTCAGACTCCCCAGCCCCTTCTTCCTGTTTGGATAAAACTGGACTTCACCACCACCCTCTGTTTCCTGTCCGGCTCCTGTGTACCAAGTTTTGTTTGTCTGTTTTCCGTGGCCATCAGCGTTCTCTTTGGACTATATCACAGTAAGTAACTACACCAACTCTACTCTCCTGTCTTCACTGTCTCTCAGAGACTCTCTTGTGTTGCCTCACCTGCTGCCTTGACTCATCTACAAATAAAAGACAATACGGACTATCACAGCTCTCCTGTGTGTTGTTATTGAGTCCAAACCCAACTCCCCGTAACAGTACAGTCTGGCCACTAATGGACTCAGCACACACCTCCACAAACCACATGGACAGGTTTGAAGCCACCCTCCTGCAGCGTGACGCCAAGCTGTTGGCATTGGTTACGCAGATTGACCGTCTGGTGGCAGTCAGGACTCTGCAGTCTGCATTCCAGCCTGCACCTGCTCCACCTGCTTGACTAACCATCGGCCTGCTAGCCTCCTGTCCACACCTGCTCCTGAGTCAGCTAGCCACCAGCCTGTTAGCTTCTGGCCTACCCCTGCTCCTGAGTCAGCTAGCCTTTGGCCTGCTAGCCTCCAGCCTGCCCATGCTCCAGACTCAGCTAGCCACCAGCCTGCTAGCCCCTGGCCTACCCCTGCTCCTGAGTCGGCTAGCCTCCAGCCTGCACATGCTCCAGAGTCGGCTAGCCATCGGCCTGCTAGCCTCCAGCCTGCACTTAGCTGACGTTGCACCATCACATGGCTCAGTGGCGGCAGGCAAACAGGCAAGCTCAGCAAGGCACGCCCACTCAGCTCTCTCTCACACACACACACTGAAGCAGCACATACAGAGACGGCAAGTGGAGCAGAAGATGGCAGAGAGGAAGAGGGGCACCGTGTGGCTATATTTTGAAGCTGAAACTGAGACAACGGTAAGTAACGGCAAGTTGTATAGTGTGTAAGAAGTCTGTAAAATACAGTGGCAACACCACAAATTTATACAAACGCATGAAAAATCATGTGAAAGAAAATGCAGAGCTACAGAAATGGAGAGAGGAGGAGAGTCATCCCCCACTCCCTGGCCCCGACAGACCCCCGACCCAGAGGCAGAGGTTATTGACAGAGGCCTTTCAGTCTGGAAGAGAATATCCAGGTAGAATAGTCATCTTATCAGATCGATACCAAATCTTACAGTATTGCACACCTCTAGCCTCAAAGCCTGCATATGCTCCAGAGTTAGCTGGCCATTGGCCTGCTAGCCTCCAGCCTGCACCTGCTCCAGAGTCAGCTAGCCTCCAGCCTGCACATAATATGTCAAAAAAAACAGCCTCACAGAGGCCTGTCTTTTTAGTTTATTGTGTGTCATTCCTTACCTCTCATCTATTTTACCTAAATGATACCCAGTGTATACTAACCACATTACAACCATTACTAATAGTGCTTTTACTAGCCGTTACACAATTAGTTAATGTTGGTTAATTGTGCTACTTTTTTTTATGTTAAAACAGCTTCTGAAATTTAAAGAAAAAAGGTCATTTGCCTTCAGAGCACAACTACAACCACAACAGATCTCCCCTACATATTCATCCTTATGTCATTATGTAGTGTGTCCTAGTTTGGGTCTGCCACCAAAGAGGACAGGAACAGACTACAATGGACAGCCAGAGAAAATGACTGGTGCCAACCTGCCCTTCATTCAGGAGTTAAACAACTCAAGAGTCAGGAACATTACTGCAGATCTATCACACCCAGCACACAACCTTTTCCAACTTCCCCTTGTCAAAAACATTTTCTTCTCACACACTGTTTGAACAGTCAGTGTCAATAACCCTGTAACACCACAACATCCACCCACCTAGAAATGAGTAATTATATACAGTATATATTATATACTGATACAGGAGCCGGAGACCTGAGTGCTACTCTTCCTGTCTGCATGAAGACGTTAAATTAAAAATGTCACCTGACAACTAGGTCAACACCTGAGTAAACATACAGAAGGCTCATCCAACAAAGAAATAAATAAGATGCATCTATCAGTATGATACAGAAGTCTGTAGTCCTGAAACCTGTGTCACTTTAATTCTTCAGAGAGACTCAAGATGATGAGAGTAAATGACAGCAAAATTAGACTTTCTGTCTAAAGGATGAATGCGAACACTGTCTACACAGCTCACAGAGCAGGAGCAGCAGCTTAAGTGCGCTGCCTGTGTCTACACAGGATGTGTTCAGGTACAGTATGTAGGTCACTCGTAGTTTGACAGTGCTCAGAACCTAATACACAGTTACTGTAGTTCTGCATGTGAAACAGAAGAAAATAAATTTGAAGTGTAAAAATATGCTTCACCTCACATTTGTGTGTGTATAGTGCAAGTGAAACATAAGCTGTTACGCTGTTTTTACAGCTGGATTGATGGTGTACTGTGTGTAGATTGAGGTAGGAGTTCTTTTTTGTGGTTGTTGTATCCAACACCAAAGCTAGACATTTTAACCAGTGCTGGTAGGGGATGAAAAAAACTCTTTAAAAGGGTACTCCAGTGATTTCTTGTACTTGAAGTTGGGGACCAAGATATCCTGACTTTTAGTCCCCAGTGTGAGTCAAGCTTCAAAAATGGTAGATCATACAATTATAGTCATGGAACTCATTAGCGTATTTCTTTAGACCTCTCTTGTCTGTTAAATGACCTCATCTTTCAGACCCAATTCCCTGGTATATATTATATACAGAAAGCTAATGTTTTAGGTTCTCTGCCTTTGTGTATTCCAACAAATAAATTGTAGTTTTAACTAGATGACAGAGAGGAGATTAGAAACCTGAAGCAAAATTCAATTCATTCTATTTTGAAAAGACTGCCTTTCAAAACCAAAGATATGGTAATTAGAGCTATACTCCTTAAGAGTTTTCTGGCCTTTTCTTAGTGACAGAAACTGGCCTTCTATTTGACAGTTGTGCATATGCATTGATATGTGTTATAATTCTGTCTCTTCAGAATGATTGTATAGTCTTCTAATTCCTATTTGTGTCACAGTTTATTAATATGGGTACAGTAGCTCATTTAAAGCTATTTTTAGTTTATTATGTATTCAAACATGCACCAAAATAGGCATGATAATGTTCTTGTTGCTTTATTATACTCAATGACAAACTATTCTGGGTATTATTCTGAGAAGTTTGTTTATATTACCTCATGCACTGGTGCAAGGAACTGTGCATGAAGAAGATTCAAGTTTGGTTCTCTTTCTCTTTCTTTCCTTCAAAACGTGCAAAGAAACAAAAACACATTAGTTAGAAGAAGCACCTGATAACTAATATATATTATATTAGAAATTGATTTGAGGGCCTGCTGCATTCGATCTACAGGATCCTGAGGATGAAGGACTCTGGTGCCATTTATCTCCCTGCACTATATCATGAACCCTACAGAGTTAATGACAAATGTAGTGTACCTCCATGGCTGTCTAACTCAATCAAAGAAAGAGCCGCACAGGTCAGGAGAGGTGCTTCTAGGATTAGGTCTCATGTCTACATATACCAAAGCAATGTCACAGATTAAATTGCCCTATAATCATGCACTGACCTATAAAATCTGCAGATGTGATGAGTCGGGGAGCAGCCCAGCTCAGACTCACAGTCAGGGTTAAATCCCTTGCTGAAGTAAGAAATATCAAGGGCAAACGGAAAAATGAATTTCACCAAGGTGATAAGATGATTATTTGTGGCATTGATTTGTTAGACAACCAGACATACAAACAACAACACAGACAGGCAGACAGAAGTGAAAGTACAGACATAATTATTTCCACCCTGTTTATAGATGAGACTAAAAACACTTTACTGTTGGTAGGTCAGCCTGAGTGTGATGCTGAAATTAGGCTACTGGCTTAGTGTTTGAGAGCTCCTGTGAGAATCAAACTTCAAAATTTAGAGAGATTAATTTTGATTTTCATAATGAACAGAATTAATCCTTGCTTCATCATCTCTGCGGTGTCATACAATACAATACATACATACTGACAAAGTCAGGCAGCATGTGTAGCCTCTGTTCTATCACAGAATACCCTCCCACTGTTAACACGAAATAGGCAGCTATAAAAAGTTAAAAAGCTACCCTATCTTTACAATAAAAACTGTTTATTATCAAGTCAAAATAACCTGAGCAGATTTAATGTTTAATAGCAGCCCATTTATCCATTGTGCAGGTGCACAAAGCAAATCATTATCATTATACACTATGATATATCAACACACAAGAAAAACTCTTTAAAAAAAACCCCAAAACAGTCAGGAACACTTCGTAAAAAATTTGTTGGTGAACACAGTACATTTGCAAATGATTGCCTTCTGTTTTTATTTGTGTTTTTCACAGCTTCCCTTTTTTGTCTGGTAATCCGTGTTGTAGAAAATAACTCTCTTGCTCAGTACTGTGGATGCTGGGACAGAGATATGCATGCTGCCACATGCCAGCTCTAAAAGTTGATGGAGCATCTGCAATCTCAAATTCAAATTCTTCATTTTATTATTTGTCGCCATGTTTATTTACTACATTCATTTTTTTCTCCCATTTTCACATTGGATCTGAACCTGTCTCTGTGATGATGCCTGTTGTCAGTGCTTGGCTGGCACTCAAATGATGACAAGGAACCTGTCTTCTTGACTAGTATGATTGCACCCTCTACTGTTCAAAAACAAACAGTACAATTTTCAACAAGACCAGATGGTAGGACACAACTATACTAGAGACATAACCATATAATATAGTATATTTGGTCACAGTCACACAACGGAATCAAGACATTTTTAATAATGAAATATATATATATATATATAGTACATGTCTTGTGGACAGAACAAGGCATTCTGACCTTTCTGTTAAGGAACTGGACTGGCTCATCATTGATATGTTGATGTTGATATGCAGTGCTGCTTTAATAATGCCTGTTCTGCTAGGTACAGTGGTTTTTGACATAATACATTTGAGAACAAATTGTAGGTGATGTAACATTATTCTGTACTGTTAGAGTCAATTCATCTCAATATACAATGTCTACATATAAATCAAAATAGTTTCTGTAAATTGTTAATGTAAAAGTATACCAGTAGTACAAGGGTAGGTGTTCAGTGCATAGAAAACAATCCACTGAGAGTGGACTTGTGGAGTGGACTACTGTGAGGATGCAGACATCTTGTATCCTTCAGTTAAACTTTCGAAATATTTTCATATGCATTGATGATTTTATTTAAGACGTGTTTGTGTGTGTGTGTGTGTGTGTGTGTGTGTATTTTATATGTCTTAGATGAGCTCAGTACCTCTGTGCATGTTGTGTCAAGAAATAGTTCCAGCATGTAATCCGTGATGTTACATGACTGATTGTGTATGGATTTAAAAATTCAAAGCAGAATCCTGAAACAGAGCTGTTTACGCTTACAAAAGGGAAAGAAACATGGTACAATCCAGCACTCAATAAGACAGGACAGCTAACCCACTGAGCACAATATATGAAAAGGCTGGATGGTCACCAGTAACATCTGGAAGGCATCAGCATACCTGTATCTTTTAACATTACACAGAGGTTGAACACATACTGTAGCACATTCTAAGATCATTGTATTAAATGTATTATCTAAATCATTGGTTTTCAAAGTCTCAGACCATGGGACTCCATTCAGATAATGTTTGGAAAAAGGTGTCCGCTCACCTCCCTGAGTTTACTTGCTTAGTTTTGCTCAATTCCTGGATGCCTATGGGATCATCATTATATTATTTGATCCCACAGAAACAATTGAGCCAAGATAGCCTAATAACGCTGTTTGACATAACAGACATACACAAATACATAAAAAAGGTCTGTCCTAAGGCATTTATTAGTGGGAAAAAATGATAACGTATGTAATAATTCATAATATTTTTCATTTCCATTTACTGGACCTCCCATGAAACAGTTCAAAGCCCCCCTGGGGAGGCCCGCCTCCCACTTTGAAAACCTCTGGTCTAGATCTTCTAGATCTCTTCTGCACAAAGAAAATTAAATCAGTTTAATTATAAAACACTATGAAAGCACCTTGGAATGGAACAAAGTTTTATAACTACACGGACCATGGACCACGCCTCACATCCCATTTCTGCATAAGAAGTATTTAAGCACTCCATATCTGTTTCCTTCCCCTCTGACTCAGTGTTCTGTTCGCATGACCTGTGACACAAGAAAATCATTGCCATCTACTCTGCTAATAGTGCTGATAGTCTCATTGTCTAGACATCATTGCAGTTCATATTGAGGGTCACCCTAGTTTCAACTCAGCACCGGTTCAACATCCAAGCCACCCACATTCCAGGTCAGGAAAACCTAAATTGATGACTCTCTTCCTCGTTTCTCATTCCAAAACAAAATTCAGACAATTGACACAGGCCTCCGATCCCTTCCAGTCTCACTGTTTCCAGCCACCATCTTCAACTGACCCCCCAGCTGGAAAATCACCAGTCACTGTCTCACAAGACGTCATTCTCAACAGCGTTGCCCCCTGAATATTCTAATCATATCTGACTGGATGGAACTGCCTCAACTGCGCATCAGCATGTTTACCAAAGGTCCCCATAAGGCTGACCCACACCCTATGCCAAAACTTTTATGCTTCACTTCAGACCTCCTTGCCCATGTGCATCAGAACTCTCCACTCAGGCTATTTGTCTCCATTCATAGACAAAGTCTTAGAATCCATGTTCCTTCTGGCATTCTTTGGCCTTCTGTGCTGTCTCCAGCATGTCCCCAAGGTCCTGAATAGCATCAGAATTGCCCATGCACATCATTCTTTGAAACCTTTTTGGGAGGCAATTTCAAAATCCAAAGGATGTGAAGAGATGGCTCCCCCACTCAGCATCTCTACTCCCCTGGTTCGATCCTGTCTCCAGCTGACGCCATTCCATCGCACCTCCTCATCCATCTGACGACATCCTTGACTTCTATTGTCATCCCTTCATTCCTCCATCGCTCACCCCTTAATCCCTAAACCCTGTAAATTCATCCCTTGATCCCTAACCCATGTACATCATCCTTTCATCCCTTCAACCCTCACCCCCGTAACCTCATCCTTTTATTCCTCACCTCCATACCCTCATCCCTTCATCCCTTCATCCCTCACCCTATTCCCTCATCCTTTCACCCCTCAATCCCTACTCCTTCATCCCTCATCAATCCCTCCAAACCCTCAATCCATCCCTTCTACACCATCTCGGCTCTCTTTCATAATATAAATTAAAACTATTATAAATCCATGTCTTCATTGGTGTGGTCTTTGTTAGTGAATTTCATTTGTAGATGAATCAATGAATATGCAGCAAAATGCTTTACATACAGCACATGAGCAAATACTTAAACCAGGGTCCCAACATAGCACTCTATCTTTCAATGCTTGTGCACTGTCAGATATTATAAAACAGGCAGCAGAATTTGGTCTCTAATAATGTTAAATTATTAAATTGATGCATAAATGTAGCAGAGGTATCAAAATGGTTATTAATTAAGGTATCAACTACAAATGTAATGATAAAGCCTGTGAGGAAAAAAAAACACTCTTCTTCCTCCTTATTGTAATATCATTAACTCCTCACTGCTCTCGCTCTCTCTTACACAACATTCCAAGTTTCTCTCAATGGCTTAAACCATCATTTTAACAGATAACACAGTTAAGTATTTACATAAAGTTACGTATTTACATATCTGAAAAGGGATTTAGATGTATGTTACTGAAAAAGACAGGACTACTGAAGCTTTTGTCAACGTCCTTAGTGTTGTCTTCACTACTAACAATTTCATCATAAATATGTAGGAGAAAACACAAGAAGCCAAAGCTGACCAGTCACAGTTTTTATATTCTCCATGTGGTATCTGCATAGATGCCGTAGGCCTGAAGTGCAGCCAATGGCGCAACCACTTAATGTGCAACTAAAGTTATCCACTATTTCAGGGTAACTTTATATGATGCATTTAAATGTACTAATTCTGCTTAATGTTAAGATGCAAAATGAGGTGCTTTTTGGTGACGTAATGTTCAGTCTGTAAAAAATATAGATCCATGTGTCGATGTGTCTGATTATGCAGGGGAAAATAAAGTCCTAAGGCAGAGATAAGGCAAAGCGCCAAAACACCACTACAAAAAGTGCAGCCAATGGCGCAACCACTTAATGTGCAACTAAAGTTATCCACTATTTCAGGGTAACTTTATATGATGCATTTAAATGTACTAATTCTGCTTAATGTTAAGATGCAAAATGAGGTGCTTTTTGGTGACGTAATGTTCAGTCTGTAAAAAATATAGATCCATGTGTCGATGTGTCTGATTATGCAGGGGAAAATAAAGTCCTAAGGCAGAGATAAGGCAAAGCGCCAAAACACCACTACAAAAAAAAGATTTTCATTTCATTTAAGTACACGTTTTTACACTAAATTTTTGTGAGGGAAGACTGAAATAAAATATTATTCTGGGATATAAAAAAACCAAAAATCCCCAAACAAACAAAAGATCCTTTCCTGCTCTCCAAAAAAGGTCAGACTACCCTTGTTCACGCAAAAAGAAAATATTCCTTTTTTAAACACTTTCCAAAAAAAAATTTCCATTTAGTGTTCATGTTTGTGTTTGTTTTGGGATGAAATTAATGAGTTAGGGATTATGAGATTGTAAATGAGATTTTTTTAGTACCACACCAATGGTATTTGAATTTACACCATTAAGTAACTCTCATAAACAACACTATATATTTAATGTGGTGGTGTATATAAATAAGGGAATATTCTACAAGTAAGCAACCAAAACATTGTGTGGTGGCACAAATGATGAGAAACACACCCTCATGGAGCAGCAATAGTCTCTTCTTTTAAATTTCCTTTTCTGACAAATTGAAAGTGAAATTCTTGTTTACAATGAAGAAAAACAGATCCTTCCATATTCCCTCTGCAAACTGCCCGTGGGACATGGCAAGCCCTGGATCCATCACTGGCTACAGCTTCATCTCTGTGAAATGATGCAAATGATGACAAATTCTTTCATCCGTCATCATGCGTGTGCAGCTAATCGGTGTAACACACAGGGATGGGCACATCTTGGCACTTGGCCGAGGGGCTGAGCTGCCTGATTGAATCATTCAGTAGTGGCCTGTTATCAAACTGCTGTCAGGCTGCACAGTGCTCTCCTCTGGTTGGGGCCTCCATTCACTTGCATTCAGAAGCAGCGTTCACCTCTTGCTACTGCAGTGTGTGATGAAGCGCACTAGTTCCATTTGTTACAGGATGAGTGTGTCAATTCCATTCAGATCCTACATGTGTCAATGTCTGGCAGAGGACTGTGCATTTGATATTTCTGTGGCTTGAGGACAGTCTGATGGTAGATGTCACTTGCATGTCTCCAATCCAAAATATTCCAATAATATCTCTATATGGACTTAAAGAGTGTCCGCATTACTGACTTTGTATCTCATGACTAATCACAATCATATACCATCATATCTGTGAAAGCCAACACTAACTAAACTGAAAATGGCCTATGGCATCATTTCATTAACCCCGTAAAAACTTGTCATGTTCTATGTTTAGACACGTTTAGCCTATCCATATAATAGCATCCCTGCAAGGCCCCTATATAATTATTACACATAGTATAAAGCACAATCCATTCATGCTTTGTTCCTAACCTTGTAGTCATACCATTCAAAGAGCCTAATGTAACTACTTTTGATTTTGGGAAATATATAAACAGAGATACAACTTGAGTAAACATTGGAGTTGCTTCTCCCAGTTGTAGAGAGCTGCACATCTCGGCACTGCTGCAGCATAAAGGGCATTTTGATATATTACTTGGACAGGTAATTGTTTCTGCTTGATTTCTACTTACTTATTTGGGAAATTTTCAATCTGATTTGTAAGGTGATTGCTAGCTCTTTATCATTAGGGATCTTATGTTACTGTTATAATGCTGTCAGATTAACAGTAAAGCCTCGGTAGCTCCCATTGCTAAGCCTACTAGCTAGCAAAGGATCTGTTAGGTCTTGTCAGTGGTCTTTGTCCTGGTCATTTGTGTGTCTCTGTTCCCACTTCCAAATGTCCTATTTATCAATCTTACAGCTAATATAGCATTGTTACCAACCACAGTTGCTGTTATGAAACCCGGCCCATAACTGAGAGCAAGAGTCGACTGAACCCATTTGGTACTGCTAAATTTGAGGCAGGAACCCAAGCTGAGACTGAGGGTATATTTTTGTTCTATTCTTCAAAGACACATTTTCTTTGGAAAGGCTTTCTCACAAATAACTAATCTGACAATGCAACAAACCAACACAGAATAGGCATGACATTCCACCACCACAAAACATGTATAATCTCCACCGGCCAATAAGACACACTGCAATCAATTACCAACATCTGAAAATAATCAATTATCAATTAATTTTTAAACTCAGTATGTGTTTCTAGATGAACTTGACAACAGTTCAAACAGCAGAACTTTGCGTAGTCATCACCATGCTATTTAAGAAAGAGTAGATGTTTTTAGCACTGTCCTTCTCTGGTCGACCACAGGCCCCACAACACTGAAATTCCTTTCACAGTTGCAGCTGCTTGTAGGAATATGGTGAATATACTGTGGGCAAGTGTGGCTGAGAAGAAAAAATTGTTTCCACCAACACAGCACGTCTCTGTCATCATGCACAGTGGCATACTGCTAAACTTTATCCCCACCTTTATTCACTTGCATGTTCACCCACATCCAAGACATGTTCAATGTGCCTCTGCAGAGAGATATGAGAGATGCACAACAAAATGGTCTTCCCTGAATCATTGTGGATATTAAGAACTTCCCTTTTTGGACGTTTTCGCTCTATTGCATTCTATTTATTACTGCCTGCTAAATCTCCAGTCTAATGCAACTGGCAATTGGCAACACTCACCCCACTTAGAGTTATCCATTACTTAAATTATCCTCATGCTTTCAGAGCAGGAAGAAAGACACACAGTGATCAACCTGTGTTGAATTTCACAAATTGATCAAGTCAGGATTTATCACTAGAGGGCAGTAGTATGTCACAAGTGCTGCAAAATAACAGTCTATACAAAATAAATCACACAGAGAAATGTGTTATCATTTAGAGCAGTGTAGGGCCAAAGCAATAGTCTCATGACTTTGAAACCTCTTAATAAGTGTTAATAGCAACATTTGGATAATTTATTGCACTATTAAAGTTATTTCTATTCTTTCTATTTTTCAACACTAAGTAGGAGTGACAACAAAGGCTCACCTCTTAAAATAATTTCTGAGTAGATTTGTACCAGCAAACACCAAAAAAAATTCACTCCATGTAAGTTGTGGACTTCTCCTGTACCCAGACACTGGCTCCACCCTATAAACTTGCTCTTGTCCTTCCAATTAATTCTTACCCATGACCAGTCTCATCTTCAACGACATGGCAGGACAGGGCCGGCCATGATGGATGTGACATTAACGGGAAATGAAGCAAGGGAGATGCGACGCCCCAGTCCAATAGTGGCATTTGTCACTGCCCTGGTCATGCAGATTGGGCCAGCCTTGCCCACTGACTAAGATTAATGATGACGGTGGCCCTGTCTTTGTCTCCCTGTGTGGCTTCCCTGAGCAGAGCACAGTCTCCAAACACGACCTATCTCATATTAACCCCACGCAGATCGGAGACACAACATGCACCCTGACCCTGTAAATATTGGCTTTCATCACATCACTTTCTTTCATATTAATTGTGTGTGAATGGTGAGTGGGGATTCTGGTTTCAATGAGTTAATTGATAAATATCCAATTTTAATCTGTGTTTTCATTCTATGATGTATGATTCTAACATGTAATGTATCATTAAGCCATATGTGCCAGAGAGGTTGTAGTATGAGCTAGTGAGTATGTGGACTGGTGTAAAGTATACTGGGAGGACCACATCCTGGTTTGTAATAAAGAAATGGAATAACCTTAAGCACCATGCACCGCTGCACAGAAAATGGCTTTTCCCTGACAGATGAGGTAGCAGGGGCAGGCTCAGATGGATGGGGGATTGGGTCAGTTGTATAAGGCTGCAGGGATGCAGCACATTCTCCTGGTCATCCATCATTTGCTGACACATCCACTTATATTCGCACCACACATACATACAGATGTAATCCTCTGTTTTATCAGCAATCTGGCAATTCCAACAACAAATGTTCTGGCCTGGTCTGTCCCAGCATCTGTCTGTATTCTATGTGCATGCATGATTTAACAGAAATTAAAGCTCAGATAATAGTTAACTTGGATTTGCATTTTGACACAACATCAATATTAGCTAAAATAGTAGTACATGCAGGAGCTGCTGCCACTTGGATATCTGATACTTCGGGGCCACATGGTTAGAAGACAAATGTAATTGAGAATAGAATTATGAAGTAGAATAAAATGAACACAATGAGTAAAATAAGATATCTAAGCTAGTTGACTATTTTGATGCTTCTTCTAAAAAATGATTAATTTGCAGTTTGATAAGATAAAATGCAACTTAAGTGAAAGTTATTTAAAATGAGCTTCACCTAGACCCCAGGTGAAATTAAAATGCTACTTCATCTACATTTCACTGATGATACTAAAGTACCATAAATATTGTTGACTCTGAAACTGCCTAGTTACAGCACTTGGAATAATGTGAAATAAGCATGGCAAGTCCATTACGTACAGATAATTGTGCACAGTTACTCTGAAGGGTAATGTCTCCTAAAAAATACAGAATATTACGAAAAAATATTTTGTACAGATGCATGTTTTCATCTCTTCATGCAACTAGTTTTGGTTATATTTGTCCAGATCTTAACATAACTCTCTGAGATTTCAATGAAAAAATTCACCTGCAACATGTCTTTCCAGAAACAGTGTCCCTGTTACTTTATTTCAAAGAAGACACTCAACAGTTTCTTCAGAACAAAATAGCTCAAGCAAGAATTTTGAGTAAGTTAGTAAGTTAGAAAACATGTTTTTGTTTGTTTTTGGCCGAACTGAACCTTTAAGAGTACTTTTTCTATTATTTGTTAACCTTAAACACAAATGTGATATGAGATGAGGCTGGAGCACTTATGGGTGAAGAACTCATTAACCTCTACACATATTTGTAAATCTCTCATGCGTGTTTCCAGCACATCCAGATGCTGTGGAGTCATCTGCCCTGCACATCTCTCCCACTGTGAGGAGAACCAAGTCTCCATGCCGCTAACACACTGACACACACACACACACACACACACACACACACACGTTTGTATCACTATTCATGTCCGTGGGGACACTCCATTGACATAATGCAAACCCTAACCCTAGGGCCATACCCTAACCTAAGACATCACAACTGAATGCCTAACCCTACTCTAACCTAAACCAAATCTAACCCTAACTCTAAAACCAATCCTCAAAATCAGTCTGAACATGGACAACCATGTTTCCAGCACTTCAGAGGACATTATATTGATTTACATTCATTTCTTGGAGATTTACCCTAACCCCTTACCCACAGATTAACCTAAAGCTAATCTAACCCTTACTTTTACCCAAGTCTTACCCTGAAATTGAATGATGAGTGTTTTAGCTCCAAAAGGAAGGCGAGTCACCAGAATGTGACTGTGTAAATAGATGTATGCCCCCACAGCTAGAATAATACATGTTTACACACACACACACACACACACACACACAAATTTGCCCCATAGCTTGTATTTTTAAAGATACAACCTTGGGTGATTTTTTGTATCTCTTAACCCTTATTTATCCCTCTTCTTCTCAGTAATACATTTAACAACAAATGTCTTTGTTTTGAAATCCTTATGCTCTGGAAGTAGAACAGTTTGCCAATAATCTCTGGATTGGCGGTTTGATCCCTGGCTCCTCCTGGCCACATGTCAAAGTGTCCTTGGGCAAGACACTGAACGCTAAGTTGCATGGCTGCTCCTTCAACATCTGAGTGTGAGTGTGTGTGTGTTAATGGCTGAATGAGAGGCCAATTGTAAAGCACTATATAAGTGCAATTAATTTACCATTTAAGAAAAAAAAAGAGCTGACTCCTTTCAAACAGTCAGTCCATTGCTCTGGATCTGCAGAGCAATCCCTCTCTCCTGCTACATCCAACCTGCTCTTGACCCTTACTGAGGGCTGGGTGAACTCCATAAGGGCATGACAAGGCAGGGGGTGTGGTGAGTTTGCTTAGTATTCTTGACTCCTTTGTGGTAGGCGGATCGATTTCTTACTCCCCAAGCAACATTTCCCTGTGCAGTTGATTTGGCATCGCCATGTGTGCTGTAGGATACAGGAGGAGGGGGAATGACAACATCTCCAGCAGAGTTTGGTAGAAGGTAAACAGTGACGCCTGCCAAGAGGACCCAAGGGAACAGGCCTAATGTGGCCAGGGTGGTGGAGCAGAGAGCTCCCTCTCCATCCCTAGGGGATATGAATGTTGATTAAACATGTGTTCAGCCTTGGATATTGAGTAATTGGACGTGGAGCAAATATCAAATGTTTGTTAATTTCAGCATCATGCAGGGTTTTATAGTCTGTGATCAGTGGAGGGAGCTGTGCTGGGGGCTGGTGAGGCATGACTGGAAAGTTGAAGGTTGAGTGGTCTTGGTTGTTCAAAATACAATAATAATATAACAAAATTCAAAAATAATGAATAAAAAATACTTGGTGTCTCTGCCTGCCACATCTCCATGACCATGACAGACACGGTGGCTTGGGCACTGAAGGAGCACTCTGACCTTTAGGCCATAATGCTAAATATAGGAATTAGAAGAGAGGAGGATCAATATCAATTTAAAGTCTGTCCATCTAGTACATGGATGTATGAACCAGTTTATTTAAAACTTAATTTCAAATATAATTAACTATAAACTATTTCAACATAGCAATGATAGGGGTCCAAGCAGATTGTGAGCAGGATGGATGTTTGTTTATTATTTAATTGTACTTGCACATTGCATGAATTGCCATATTGTTGGCAAGTAGGACTTGGCCCACATTGTGTTATGAGAGAAGGTGACCTACTGACTGCACCACCGAGGAGACATGGCTTTTTGCACGTCTTCTTACAAGTGGAGGCAATGACATCAAAATTGGGGTATTTTGTCTATTTAAACTTGAAACATTCACAACAGTCAAAGTGATACATTTCTAAATAAAAAACAAACACAGTGCTGGTGTGTATTGTCAAATATTTTGGTGAAGTTTGATCAAGCATTTTGCAAAATACAAAATATTGTGCTTACAGTATTAATTCCAGTAAGACACTGAATATCACTGCATACTCATCAAATCTGATTTTCATTTGAAACATGATATAGTAACCAAATGACATCTGTATCAATTTTGGTGGTGGATATAGATGTTAACTGATTTTGCATATTTTGAAAAATATAGAGTGGCAGACTTCTGAATTGGTTACAGTGAGGCAAACTTTTGTCACACATAAATGGAAGTGTTGAAAACATTTCAATTTTGTAGGACCTAATTTAAATTATTTTCAATTTTTTTATTGCAATATACTGAAGACTGAAAATTTTGTTTACACCAGTCCTTGTTGCCAATCATGACCAAATTTTATATGATTAATTGATCATGACTGTAAAACATTTTAACTCACATATGTTATGTTTGTATGTATTGTTTCTTTCTGTATGTGACATAAAGGCAGTTTTAAATTGTGAATGAAATCTGAAGGTGACTAAAAACAGAGGCAGAGTAAGGGGTCTTATCAGAAGGACTGTGTCTTGTAGCCTCAATCAGCTGATTGGGCGCACCTGTGTTCAAAATCACAACCGCTGGATCTAAAAGGGCACAGCAGTGAAACCACTGCACTATTTAGATATACTGTTAAAAAGAAAAGAATTTTGTTCCCATTTTTTTCATAAATGAAATGTTACATTTATGTACCACTCTATATTCATAGTGGTTAAAAAAAACCCCAAAACTACTCTGCAAAGGTAAGGGAACCTTCGACATCACAGACCATGGTTAAAATAAAACCAGTTGACTTTTGGTACGAAACAAAAAAACATACTTTGTTATCCATTCATCTGACCTCCTAACTAATACTTCCACACAATTACTAAAGGTTGCTTGTTAGAAAATTAGAAATTGAAAACTTTATTGCAGATGCTGTCATTTTTCTTGGGAGGACATATATTATATTCTGAGTATATATATATATATATATATATATATATATATATATATATATATATATATATACAAACAAACAAACAAACAAACCCCCCGCCCCCAAAAAGAAAACAAACAAACAAACAAAATGTTACTTGTTGTTTTCCAAAGCTTTCAGCCACATCTCATGGTTGTATCTCAAGTGTGAGCATTACAATAGTAATGTAAAAACAAGGAAGTTGGGCCTTGAGTTAAGAACTTTGTGTGTGTATATTTTAGCATGCTGACATTTGCATTTTGTGCCAAGCAGACTCCTTTTTTATATACAGGTATCAATATTTGGCAGTTTGGTTTGTTCAGTTTACCCAGTATTTGTGCAAAACTAGGCTCAAGGTGTTCAGAACTTATCATTGTACTAAAGATATTTTGAATGATATTGATCCTCTAATCTGAATCTGGGTAATCATATTACTATTAGACACTTCCTTTAACATCATGTTAAAAGCTATGCTACACAACATATTTTAGATTATTTTCATCCAAAGACCCTGCAGCAACACTCATGCATACATAGACTAGTGGGAATTTGTCCTCCCTCTGGCAGTGTTAGTGCCTTGCTCTGCCTCCTGAGATACATGGGACAAGAAAAGAAAAGCTCTGCTCCTCTACTTCCACTTACAAAACTGCATGCACCTCATTTCCATTATCTGCATTGTCTTTGTGCTGTGTGCTCTAAATGTGAAACCTGTGCTTGCTTTATTCCTCCCAGTCCAATCTAATGAGCATCATCTCTGTCTAGGGATGCTGGCGGAGGCTCTCAAGTCTCCTTTGTGTGGCTGGACAGGTGTCTAACTGAATGATGAATGACCCTGTTTCTCCACACATAATTGGCTCCTCGCTGTTTGGCCTTAGACTGGCTGCATGTCTGCTGGGCAGCCACCTCCATCTGTCAATCACCAACCTGCTGCTGCCTGGCTGGACCTCTGATAGCTATGCTAATGCTTAGTCCTCATGCCCCATTGGCTGAACGTGTGCTGGTCCAAGCTAATCCATTAAAGCTGTGACAGTAATAATCTCCCCCCAAACACAGGGTTCCCAGTGTGCTAAACGTTATTTGACCGTTCCTGTCACGTTGGTGCTGCCAGGCGCACCGGTAAGGTGATGGATGAGCCCAGCCCCAGCCCACTCATTCATCACCTACTGACTTGTGTTTGTGTGCTGTTTCAATAATTTCAAGGTTTCTGTGTTTTTTTATTTGTTTCAATCAAGATGTGTTCTCCCACCTTCATATTACTGTTGGACCTGCAAAGTCATTTTTTGGGTGAAAGCCATTTCTTTCCTCATTTACAAAGATATGACTCATGCATTGTATGAATGTTTTTTTAAAAGAAGTAGTGAAATATCAATGGCTGGGATCAAATGTTCTGACAAGCAATAATGTCAAGTAGACTGGTTGTTTATGTTTGGAAGTAATTGCACTGACTCACAGTGATAGATGCAATCACCATCAAATGGTCTCACCTGACAAGACCAAATATATAGCCTGTGCACTCTGAAGCACACCCATTAACTCCACTAGTTTATTTGCTTTCTCTTTCAGCAGCTGTGAAGGGAAGGTCACATTGTTCCCTTCATGGATTCACTGGCAGTTTTCCCACCTGTGAGGAAATCTTTTTACTTGAGATACAATTTAAAAACATTGTGAACCCCACTGAGAGTTTGGTGTGCTTGTTGCATAATATTTTACATGAACAAAATGTATTTGTTAGACACTGACATTTAATGATACAGATTACATTCTTAAGATTTATCCAGATAAACCATTGTTCCTTCTGAGAACGTTAATCTTTAAAAGTGACTCACAAAGACATTTTCCACCCTCATACTCATACACACGAGTATTTAAACATACTGTCAAAGTCACAGGTCAGGGCCATGGGAAGTAGGGGTGCTGTGGACACAGTACCGCCCCCTGGTGGAAAAGAGTTGAGCTACAGACATGCACAGCACTCCAGATGCAAAAAGATAAACCTTTAAACCTTTATTCTTTAAAAAAATTAAATGTGTTGAAATATTTTAAGTAATTCTCTTGTGGGTTTTTTTCACCTAAGAATTGAATGTTTGAGATAATTTTTGAAAAATTAGAAATACTGAATAATGATGAAATATTACTCAATATTCAATCCCTTAAACCTAAAACAAATTATTTTACCAATACTACATGTGCTGTGACAATGCCTCAGTTATCTAACACAGCAAATAATAAAAAATAACCCAGAAAAGAGGAAATAGTGCATTTTGTTGAGTACTATTTTCAGTGACAGATATATACAAATTTTGTGCACTGTCTTAGCAGGACAGTGTACATAGGATTGAGTCAAAATAAACGACAGTGTCTACATTGGTGATAATCAAGGAACATGTCACACAATACAACAACGTTTTTAATATATTTTGGACAACAATGCAACTCTATGGTACAGATGAGTAAGATATATCAGGTTTTGATACAAACACAATACTGCTAGGATGAGTACATTGTTGGTTTGGTCTTTTCATGGGATTTGATGAACATAAAAAAATGCTGCTGGATGTTCTTGCCAAACAGAAGGGAACCACACAACATATTCTGGAACTATTGTTTAGATCCATTAGATTCCTTAGCAGCAAGGGGATCCTGTTCATGGTGACACCACACATGATGGAATACTTATGACCTGGTGACACATCACATTGTTAGACAATTTAATGTCTAACAGTATGCAAAGTAGAAGTATCCAACAGTTTCATCATGTTATTCACAGGGATATTGTTGCCTGTTCATCAAAAAATTGTTTATTTTGGCAATTTTCTAATGCCCATGTAAGTACTGGACAAATTCTCTCCTGCATCAAGGATGTGTTTTTAGCAATGAACATTCCTATTAAATATCTTGTAGAATGTTGCTTCCATGGAGCCAGTTGGGTGCTTTTCAGGACTGCAGGCTTGCCATAAAGACTTGTGCCCTCAGTCAATCAGATAATTTGAACTTTGTATGGGGTGCTGCTACAGTAACTGGAGAATCACCAAAGCGCAAACAGTTTTTTGAGTCACTTTTTGGTTCATCCTAGGCCTGTACTCAAGGAGGTGGTGCATCTGCGCCACTAACAATGTCTGGTCCTCTTAAAACACTTTCCTGGTCACACTGAATTTGCTGAAAGATGATAAGATAAGATAAGAGTTTCCGACTGCACAGAACATCATCGATTGGTAGACTGTGGAACGAAGCCCAAAAAGGAGAACATTTTTGGTCTTCTCTGTAGCTAAGCACTGTTTGAACCCTGCAAGTCAGTGACCCAGAATGTGCAGAGCTACAACGCAAATGCACTTGGTACACCTGAATGTGGAAACATGCTCAAAGATTGCATAATGGCACTTTGAGATGAAGAAATTGTGGAGGAGTTGGACCACAAGGTTAAAACTTGTGCCTTTGGAAGTTGACCTGAAAATGCCAGATACCACTGTTAGAGTGAGCAGAACCCTGGGTCACTTTTGCTAAACCATAGAGAAAGAGGCAGTGGCACACAATGCAGCAAAGAGGATATGGTAACTAGTTGACGAGGTTGTTGACTTGCTGTCAGTGGAGCTAAAGAGACAGCTTGATTAAGAGAATGTGACATGAGCACTGAACCAAGAGAGGGCAATTATAGCGGCAACAGAGGGAGGAAAAGTTGATTTGGAATCCCCTCACCTTCCCAAGGAGCTGGACACAGGCTGCTTTGATCTCTGGCACAAAATGTTTGGCAATATCACCAGAGAGTCTTGATAAAGCACAGTGAAAGATGTAGCGTCATGTCCATTTAAGTTCCATCCTAAAACAAGAATTCTGTGGACAAACTCATACAGTTGTGTCTGTGTGTACCTATGTGATCTAATCCGAGCAACCATTCTCCAACTTGCAGCAATTAAAAACATGGTTATGGGCCACCATGATGCAGATGGGACTCACGCACCTGTTCCTAATGTCCACACAGACTTTTTCAAAGCTTTGGAGATTGATGCCTTCATGAGGGCCTTTATCTCCTCAACCACTGAGAGCCAAGCCATGTTTGGAGAAATCTTACTGGAGCACTTAGCTCAAGGTAAATCATTTGGGTGTTTATGATTATCACTAAACAGTAATTTTACACCAATGCTTTTGCTGCTAAAATGTTTTTGGCCATGCTTTTGTATGCTTTGAGGCAGAGAGAGAAGGGGAAGGGGTTGGAGGACATGCAGTAGCGCAATGCAAATGCAATAATAATAATAATAATAATAATAGCTGTAGGTGTTGAGCAGAAACATGTGGGCAGTGCTTGCAATCACTGATCCAGACTCTACAGCTTCGGAGACAGATGTACCTGCAGAAAGCGACAGGAGCAAAGAGGAAAGAAAAGAGAGCGCACAAAACTATGAGAGGGAAGATGCTGCCTTAGCAACATGCATTGATGGAATACAAACGAATACAGATGGAGCAGAGAGAAAAGGAGAGTGAAGCTCATTGTATCATGGGAAACCCCCAGCAGTCTAGGACTATAGCAGCATAACAAAGGGATAGCTTAGGGCTCACCAGCCCTAACTATACATGTTATCAAAGAGGAAGGTTTTAAGGCTACTCTTAAATGTGGAAAGGTTGTCTGCCTCCAGAACCCAAACTGGGATCTGATTCCACAGAAGAGGAGCTCGATAGCTGAAGGCTCTGGCTCCGATTCTACTTTTGGAGACTTGAGGAACCAAGATAAGATATCATGGTGCCTGATTATTAAGAGCTTTGCAGGTTAGAAGAAGGATTTTAAGGATTTTAGAATGTGACGTGATGAATGAAATTTTCACAAAAATATTTTTGCTCGAACTCGCTCAATAAATATAAATTTCTGTCTATGTATAAATAAAATCTATTCAGTGCAAATGCTATGTGCATAGCCTGTAACGCCCTCTGCATGTACATGCATGAAGTGCACCTCCCACTACAGTACCCTCAACTGAAAGCCACTTACCATGGCTCTGCGGGTTATTTGTAATTTTTGACTGGTTGTCAGTCATACTTAATATGAGCCTGCCAGAGGTCAGATTCCAAAGAGACAAGAATAGAGGATGAAGAAAGGGCAGTGGCATGCTCTGGAGAGCTCAACTCTTTCAGGAAGTTCAGGTAAGGTCTGTATCCTTTTCTTGTTGAGTCAAGGCATTTAATGTGTTTATGGCCTGTTAGTTACTGGCCATAAGTGTTAGCCCTACTTAAATCCCAGCATTACAAATAATAATTACTTTTGCTTATTGATGTGTTTAAAATATATTTTGGACAACAATGGAGCTCTATGGCACAGAAAAATTCTGTAATATACGCACAATCACAGATTGCAAAGGAAACCAATGAGCACACACTTTCTTGGACACTTTCTTCTTATGTTTGATTGATAAATTCATGTCTTCCCCCCACTTCTGAAATCAAATCTATACTCAATAAAAAGCCTATTGATGGTGTAATTGTAAATGGACTGGTACATGGACTTACTTCCTTGCACTGAGAGGTTGACACTGTGTCCGAGACACGATCCCTTATTTTGACTTTTTTTTTGTGACACCCGAATTTCCCCTTTGCGGGATCAATAGAGAGAAGAAGAATTGTCTTATCTTATTTATGTAGCGCTTTTATCCAAAGCACTTTACAAGGCAAGCCAGCATTCACCCATCTACAGACACTTTCAAACATGGTGGCTGATTGGCAAGCCACCATTAGCCATGCACACACCTTCATACACCGATCAAAGTATCTGTAAAGTAACTATATTTTAAATATGGAGAGCATCTTGGTTGGTGTGATGATGAGCTGATTCAATATCAGGGAGTAATTCAAAATGTCCATCTAATGTTTTGACTTTATTTGAGGAATTCATTTTGATGTAGCCTTTATTTTTAAGCTCTACACTCACGGTGGTGCGACTGACTAATAATTCAGCTTTAAGTGTTCAGTAATGTAATGGATGGGTAATTAATATTTTACTTTATAGATCAGTTTTCGAATCATTAAAACAAATAGTTGTCTCCCTGATCTGGAATAGACATAACAGCTAAGCAGCAAGGACAACAAGCTGAAAAATGCTAAAAAAAACCCCAAAACTATATGGGACTATTATGTACAAAAGTATGGGGGAAAAAATAGGTGTATATATAAATATATACTGTATATAAATATTTCTAAAAAGCATCAATGACCAACAACATATGTAAAAGCTCTATATACAAGACAAGTGTTAAATAATGCAAAGAAATAAATATCAAATGGATGGAGGGGATGACTATACAGTAGATGCATGTATACATGTCTATATACAGTATATGCAGTTGCAGTATCAATATTGACAGTGGTAGAGAGCATGTTGATATGTATGTTGCAAAGGGTACATTGCTGTTTTATGTATTGTCTTAAAGGGCCTTGGGAATTGGCTTAGGAACCAGAGGGTGACCGGTTCAAATTGAGCATGGACCACAGTTTGTGGTCTAGTAGCTGGAGAGGTGCCAGTTTAGCTCCTGGATACTGCTGAAGTTCCCTTAAGCAAATAATCCTGGGGAGATTAATAGCGTGATTCTTCTTTTTCTGTCTGAAAGTAAATGTGCTGCTGCTGCTTTTTTCAGCCTCCTTAATGGAGCTAATCTGGATCGATAAAAGTCAAATGAAGAGAATAAACAGCCTCTGAAAGGAATTCAATGGACCTCTTTTGCTTGTTTGCAGACTAGGGTAGACAAACTAGTGGTGAATTTCTACACATGAGGAGAAGCAGAGTTGGGTTGGTGGGTGGGGGCAGCAGGGTTGGAGGTTGCAGAGATGTGCTAACTTTAGTATGAAGGACTATCACACAGGCTAGATGACAGTGGCAACAAAAATGTCAGGTAAAAAAACCTGGGATGACATGTGTCACTTTGATTCCAGAGCAGACCCCAGTGCTGCAAGTTCAGTGTCCAGCATGCCTATCCAAATCCTTCTCTGTGTCCTCCTAATCTGGAGAAAAACACTTATATTCAGAGCCAGATGGACAGAGCTGCAGGGAAATAAGGGCCTGGCTGACAGAAAAAACTGTAAAACTAAGGAATATGGACACTAAATGGGTTACCAGCCACCTGTTGTTATGCATTTTTTTTATTGGAAATGCTGAAAGTTTAAAAAAACAACAACATTGTGACATGTTTTTACCCTTAACTGAGGTGGAAAAGCAAAATGTGATCAAATGTACTGGAAACAGACTAAGTGAATGAATGATGACGTGTATGAAGCATGTGTAAATGTCCAATGAAGCCTCCACTCCACTAAATAGCCTGAAAATAGTGGATATAAAGAAATAGTCCTTCAGTTTATCTGGAAAATCCAAAATTACCTAAATTAAAGATGCTTGTTGTCCACAGTGACAGATTTGTGGGCCAGAAAAACTACACAAAAAACAAGTCAAAAGAGTACATAGCTCTGTAGAGCTGATGGGAACTGCAGACCGTTGAGGTGGGTTTTAGATTTGTAACAACTTAGGCAGAAACAGAAACAGACTGGTGGTTTGAAACGTGTCTTTAATGAAAAACAAGAAACAAAAAAACTCAGGTGGAGGTGACTGGAGGCAGGCTGGCTGGTGGACGGCGGAGATGGTGGACTGGTGATGGCTGTACACTGTAAAAAAGGATTTCATGTTTTAGCTACCTCAGCTCATTTTCCTAAGTCAGTTCAACTAAAATGTTTGGTGTACTTGATATACAGTATCAAGTTTAACTATGGCCAACTAGTCAGTTCAATCAGAGTAGTTCAGGCAACACAGATTTCTTAGTTGCCTCAACTATGTATGCGTTGCCCCTGCAAAAATGCTCAGGAAACCCATTCAGGAAACCCCACACAACCAGCTGGGGCTATCCACTTCTTACAGCCATGTGCCACTAGAAAAGTCCATTTTGGATCAGTTGTTGACCCATTTAGAGCTTGGATCCCATTTGGAGTTCCCAAGGTAAGAAAAAACTTTTACCCTGCTCGTATTTATCAAAATGCTTGTTAAATTAAGTGTTGAACAGGTTAACTAGATAAATGTTACACAGGGTTGTTAAAGTAAACCTTGCAGCAGCAGTTTTCAGTAACTTAAAAAGCCAATTTTTAGCTAGCTGTAGTTAGCATAGCTAAACTCTGGGTTTACATTTGTGCCCCATTTCTGAGTGTGTGATTTTGAGCACGTACAATTATTTTTGCAAGTGAATAAATCATGACAAATGATCTAGCTAGACTGTGGATATCCATTTTTTCACTCTGGTATGTTGGCCTTAATATTGGATAAATCTACAGCAATGTTACACAAATCATGTCCAGTTCTTAATAATAAAGCTCAGTATATTGTCCAGTAATTATCAGTGTAATTATTAGTGCTAAATTTGGTGATATGGTTGCATTTTCAGACAGAGTTAACAGCTTGCTAGCTAGCTATAGTATAGCAGTGATAAGCATTTTTTGACAAGTATGTCCCAAGACTGCTGGAAATGTACAGAGAGCGAAGTAGTAGCAATTCTGACCTGCACAGTCTGCTTCAGCCCCTTGATGTACAAGTAAGGATTTTATCCAATTATTAATTATAATTATAATTATTGACATGAGGCCAACTTGGAACAACTCAGGAAACTGGAGACACGGAGGCACTGGAGGAAGGCTGGCAGTGAGGCACACACACCAGGGAACTCACTGGAAAAAGACACGAGATGAGCAACAAGAAAAACATATGGCAAAAAACTTCTTCCAAGGAGAAAATCACTAGAGGAAATCGCAGGAGAAACATAAGGCACTAGACTCTACCGTATAAGACAGAATAAGCTGGTGCAGGAGTGGAGTCAGGGCCAGGTTTATGTAGAAGGTGGGTTAATGACAAATGGGAACAGGTGTGCCTCATCTGCCAGGACTCAGAGGCGGAAGTGAGTCACACCAGGCACTGAAAAAGAAAGGAGGGAAAAAACACAAACAACAGAAACCCAAACACAAAAACCCAGACCATAACACAGAGGTGATGATGATATTATGTGAACACACCACTATGAGTGATATGATGCACAGTATACATATTAATTTGCTCATATAAGATAAGATAAGATAAGATAAACCTTTAAGATAAGATAAACCTTTATTCGTCCCACAGTGGGGAAATTTGCATATATATATATATATATATATCAAAACAGGTTAATATTTTCATCAGCGCAAAAAAATAGTACTTGCTGTAGCTGTAACATGGACCAAAGTGTTGGTCAAGGGGAAAATTGGCTAGATAAAAGGACAGGAAGTCAGAGAAATCAGAATCCATCTTCTGAGCAATAATCAGCTGTCAAAAACAAAAAGAAAACACAGAAAACAAAATTCTGTAAAATAACTTTTTTCTCCAGCCAAATATTTCCCTAATTTTGGCTCCTAAAAGTGTCCTATTCATATAGCCTGTATGGTATTTTTAAGAATACCCCATGCTTTGAGGGCTATTAAATACTTTTGTACGGTAAACAATGCCCTTTCTTACTCCTATCTTACGAAAGAAAATATGGATGTGATTATTTGTTTTAATCTTAGTGAGTTCATCCACAAATATAAATAAGAGTTTTAGTCAATGTGTATTCAAGTGTATAAAATCTTAAATTAGGTTAAATAATGATTAAAGAATTAGATCTAAATGAGTTAACCATGAAGGCTGTACTACGAAACGAGGTAACTTGTCGGGGTAACTTCAGGAGTAACGTGATGTCGGGGGTAACTTCCTCATTAACCAGTACTACGAAGGTGGATAGGTTTTACTCGAGGTGTGTTGTCATGGCAATTTACGCTGCATCACTAAACTGCTCGGAGCAGTTTATGTTTGTGGTTAACTTGAGGTTACTCTGTGTAAGCTCCGCCCCTCCGCTACAATTGGTCGAGAAAAATGATTTGGCATTTGGAAGAGCCAGTCGTCATCGGCGCACGGATTATGAGCGGCTCAGTCTGCAGGTCGATGGTGTTCAAAGACCGAAGCTCACTCTGATGATTTTCTGGGTCCAGACGTCTCCGCAGCCAGTGGCCAGAGTAAAGCCTCACTGTTGAACACACAGTATATAAGTGTAGGCTACACAACATCTGTCCTCAGTGTTAATGATAAGGACGAATAATACACACCTTGATAGAATATTTGTATATTTCATCCTGACTTGTTGTAGCTGAAATGACTGTTAGAATGAAGTTATTGTTAACAGCAGCTTTACATTCATACAGGTCGGTCTACCGCCGAGGAGCTTTAGGAGCAGATCTTCATTCATTAACACAGAGTAATGGCTCAGTTTCACAGATGGAGCCATGTGGAGGCTGGAACTGAGTTATCCTCGTTGTTTTCACATATTCAGATTATTTATATTTAGACTATTTTATGTGTCCTTACATCTCAACCATATTACAAATAATATAAAAGTCCGTAAGACAAATAGATAGAAGATAGAAGAAGATATTTATCGATATGGTGGGTACATTGTAAGAGGATTCCAGTGTTTTTTTCAGACTGCGTCCAAAATCATCTCATTCATTCTTTCACTACTTCCAGACACTCAATGACTTGACAGTGATCAGTAAATGAAATCATTTGTGACACTTATGAATCATCTTCGAGCAGTGGATTTGAGCAACAATATTTTGATATGTACAGTATATGCATTCCATTGTGAGATTATTAACAGAAAGTGCTATTTGACTTGGACATGTCATATTTGGTAATAAATAAAATATAAATAAATAAACAAGCGAATAAAAGCCTTCTTTCCAAGGAGTAAACTTATGCCAGGGAAATAAAGGAATCCCTTGCTGCCTTGATTCACTTTGTTGGATAAAAATTCAAATTTAAATACAGTCAGGTCCATAAATATTTGGACACTGACACAATTTTCAGCATTTTGGCTCTGTACACCACCACAATGGATTTGAAGTGAAACAATCAAGATGTACTTTAAGTGCAGACTTTAGCTTTAATTTGAGGGTATGTACATCCAAATCATTGGAACGGTGTAGGAATTACAACACATTTTATATGTGCCCTCCACCTTTTTAAGGGACCAAAAGTAATTGGACAATTGGCTGCTCAGCTGTTCCATGGCCAGGTGTGTGTTATTCCCTCATTATTTCATGTACAAGGAGCAGATAAAAGGTCCAGAGTTCATTTCAAGTGTGGTATTTGTGTTTGGAATCTGGTGAGGTCAACTCTCAATAAGAAGTCCAAAGAGCTGTCACTCTCAGTGAAGCAAACCATCATTAGGCTGAAAAATCAAAAGAAACCCATCAGAGAGTTAGCAAAAACATTAGGTGTGGCCAAATCAACTGTTTGGTACATTCTTAAAAAGAAAGAATACACTGGTAAGGTCAGCAACACCAAAAGACCTGAAAGACCATGGAAAACAAGTGTGGTGGATGACAGAAGAATCCTTTCCCTGGTCAAGAAAAACCCCTTCACAACAGTTGGCCAGATCACACTGTCCAGGAGGTAGGTGTATCTATGTCAAAGTCAACAATTAAGAGAAGACTTCACCAGCGTGACTACAGAGGGTTCACCACAAGGTGTAAACCATTGGCGAGCCTCAAAAACAGGAAGGCCATATTAGAGTTTGCCAAAAAACATCTAAAAGAGCCTGTGCAGTTCTGGAACAACATCCTATGGACAGATGAGACAAAGATCACCTTGTACCAGAATGATGGGAAGAGAAGAGTATGGACAAGGGAAGGAACTGCTCAAGATCCAAAGCATACCACCTCATCAGTGAAGCATGGTGGTGGTAGTGTAATGGCGTAGGCATGTATGGCTGCCAATGGACTGGTTCTCTTATATTTATTGATGATGTGACTGCTGACAAAATAAGCAGGATGAATTCTGAAGTGTTTTGGGCAGTATTATCTGCTCATATTCAGCCAAATGCTTTAGAACTCATTGAATGGTGCTTCACCATGCAGATGGACAACAACCCGAAGCATACTGCAAAAGCAACCAAAGAGTTATTTAAGGCAAAGAAGTGGAATGTTCTGCAAAGGCTATGTCAGTCACCTGACCTGAATCCAATTGAGCATGCATTTCACTTGCTGAAGACAAAACTGAAGGGAAAATGCCCCAAGAACAAGCAGGAACTGAAGACACTTGCTGTAGAGGCCTGGCAGAGCATCACCAGGGATTAAACCGAGCGTCCGGTGGTGTCTATGGGTTTGAGACTTCAGGCTGTCATTGACTGCAAAGGATTTGCGACCAAATATGAAAAGTGACAATTTAATTTATGATTGTTAGTTTGTCCAATTACTTTTGGTCCCTTAAAAAGGTGGAGTGCACACATGAAATGTGTTGTAATTCCTACACCGTTCACCTGATTTGGGTGTAAATACCCTCAAATTAAAGCTGGAAGTCTGCACTTAAAGCACATGTTGATTGTTTCATTTCAAATCCATTGTGGTGGTGTACAGAGCCAAAATGCTGAAAATTGTGTCAATGTCCAAATATTTATGGACCTGACTGTATATCAAGTCTGTACTGGAATCAGCCAATTAGGCATAACTGCAATTACAAGAAAGACATGTTATGAGTGCATACAGTCTTGTCCCCAGGTAAGAAAATATTTGTTTTGGAAAAAAAAAGTGAAGAGTAAAATTATAACCCAAAGTCTACATCACAATGTACAGACCCCCTTCCTTGCTTCAACATTGACCTAGTGTAGTTATTGCAGTTGTGATCACAGTTTTACTGTTATTAGCGACATTTCAGGTGTACTCACTTTCAGTTTGACCTCCAAATCAAGTGGTTTACTGTGATTAACATAAACTGTTAGTTTGTTCATTGTCTGTCGTATAACCCTGTAACTTTCCCCACTGGACTTTTTGTAGTGATGTTATTGTATTCCCACTTGGTGAGTGCAGTGTTTGTATGATAATAATCAGGAACAAATCTATTAGAATCTAAAATTGAAATCCAAAATAAGAGCCAAGTTGTAACAAACCAGAATTATCCTTTACATGGATATGGAGTGTTATGTTCAAATATAGATGGTGATCCTCTGTAAGAATATGTAATTAATGTGTAGCCTTAATAAAAACTGATTAAGTAATGTAATATTCCTATATAGAGTGGACAATAATGAGTTTATGGTGATTTGATCCTTTTTTAGCCTGTATTTTATGTATGACAGTAATGTTTCTGGTACTTGACTTTATTGTATTGTATTGGAACGCTGTAATATAACATTGTATTAGCCTTTGAGCATACGGCACTCAGTTGTGAAATCAGTATATTCTTTAACCTGTGGTATTGCTACAGTAACATATATCTGGAATTTATGCAACTCAATAGTGACATTACAAATCGTGGTCATTTTGTATGGTCTATATTTCTAATATCACCATATACTGTACCTGGAGTGAATGGAACTCCACTGAGATTATACATAGTTTTAGTCCTTCTAATAGTATCTGTGTAATAATATCCTAAACTTTGGGTGTCATTTTTCTTGTAGTGTAAATATAGTATTTATGTCATCAACATAGACTTGGGGTGTATGGAATTCAATATTGAGATTGTAGATATTAAATAGCCACAACATTGTTCTATTTTTATCTCTTATGATTCGGTGGTATCATATCCTAATATTTTGAATATTCTGGTAATTTGTGTGTCTGTGGCCCTTATGAGTTTATAGTTTACATAATGTATATAATTTATAATGAGTCTGTTCTTGATTATATGGATGTTTTTCATTTCCAAAATCATATTTGAGTTTATGACCTTATTGTACAATATTCATATCAGAACAGCCCTATATCACAAATAGCAGATGTCGAAGAAGTGAAATTTATTTAAATGGACTGTACTTTGTGATATTAACACAGAGCTTGATATTCTTGCTGTGGCTTACACTTTGAAACTAAATTATACTCGTCGATAGACTGTATTCTCTGTTGTTAGGAAGGAGTATGAGGAAAAAGAGTTTGGACATCATGTGATGCAGCTTTCTGCGGGAGCTCTGACCCATATTTCATCCTGATACGCGCTTGTTTCCGGCAGCCTTCAAAACGTATTTATCTTCAGCACAGTCGACAGGGCTGAATGAATTAGGCCTTTTAGAGCAGCGTTCATATGCGCTGCAAGACAACATACAGAAAATCCTCCACTCTGTATTTGCGTATTTGTATTTTCACTGCTGATCTGCTATGCGTTACGGTCTATTCTACAGTTTATCTCTGTGTCACATAGAAGATGAAGATTATTTTCAAAAGAATTGTTCATTCGCCGCATTAACGAATACGATTTGGACAGTTTTTTGTCCGCCAACGATGATGATATAATTAAAATAACCCTGCAAGAAATGTTATTTTGCTATGACTGAAATTAATTCAGTGTCCGTGGTTTTCTGGAGTTGTATGTTTCGTATTTGTTAAGTCTATTTAAAGCAATTAATTGTTTACTCCAAGTGACTATTTAAAAGGTGAATATGGTTGAAAAAAAAGGAGAGATGTGGTTTTATTCAGGTTTGTCATCCTCTTTAAAAGTCACCTTTGGGATTCAACGAAATATGATGGCTAGCATGTTGTTATTATTATTATTATTATTTAGAATCTTTCTAAAGTGAAATCCCCGTGTTTTAACATTCAGTGGCTTGTATAAATAATTATAACGGCGCATTTCGGCCTTCGCCATCTCTCCACGCACTCAACTCTGGATGCAGCTTCCCTCAATACTAACCACAGAGGATCGTTAAAAACTGAGAGTGATGAATGAGATGCTTCGGCTTTTATTTAGTCATTATTTGTAGTTTCTGTATTTATGTTTTTCTCCTGTGATGCAGATGTAAAGAAATATTGGGAACCGAAAGTAAAAATCAAAAGTAATTAGTATTTCACGGAAAACGAAGGAATTTGTTAATTTTTAGGAATAAAATGTGGCTCAACCACCGTTTTTCCACATTTTTTTCCATTTCTTTTTTTTTTTGTCTCTGCCACACACACACACACGCACACGCACGTCCAACCATCCCAGCAGAATAAGCTGTACAGAAACAACATTTAGTAAAAGCTGTCCGCCGCTGCAGCCTCCGACTTCGTTGTGGTTTTCTTGAATTTCGCAGCCGGGCCATCCATCATCCCTGTCACCATCAATCGAATAACGTGAGACAACTGCAGTCCCGTCTCATATCGAACCACAGCGGGCTACGTGACCTGCTCCACCAACTAATGCTGTTGCTTCAAGCATTTTCTCTAATGCCTGCACCGACATTTCTCCGGATTTTTAAAATGAGCCCACAGGTAAATAAAACGGAAACATTCATTCCAGCCGATCTGCTCTTCACATTAAAACACTCTGCTGCATCCTTGTTTTGTCTTACTCAATTAGGTCTTTATTTTGGTTTTAGTGCAGACTTCCTCTCTGTGTTTTGGTGCTATGAAATTATTTCGAACTTTGTCAAAACAAAACAAAACAAACAAACAAGCAAAAAAACAATGGCACTCAATCCGCCATCAAGTCTTTTCAGTTCCAATTTATAAGAACACAAGTAAAAAGAGAAGAAAGAGATGCTGTGCATGGAGAACAGAAACATTCAGAGAAATCTTTCTTTAAAAATCTTGGTTTTGGTTCGATTAAAAAAACATATCAATGGTAAAAGCTCACTCTAGGGTCTAGTGATCACAAGCGCAAACATGGATAGAAACGGCAAAAAAAGCACAAATATATACAGCACAACAATTCAAACTCTCACCCAGTCCTCGTATTTTTTAAAAGACAGACAGTGGGTTTTTTTTGTTTGTTTTGTATAGGACAAAAAGAGAGCGCGTGAGTGTTTTTTTGTACAATTTCATTCGGAGGGGAGAGACATATCTAGAAGTTTGGGGGCTTTACTTATAACAAAAGGAAAAGATTTTAAAAAATGTATTTATCCCCGTGGTCCGCCGCTGTAGAAAAATAAATAAATAATTTAAAACAAAATGGAGGAGATGTGCCAAACTGCTTCTCTTGTCAATGAAGTCCTTGGTCTTTCCGTGCAGCCTCAAGCTCCTCAGCTCGGAGTTTCTTTTCAGTTTAAAGTCAAAGTTTGCAGACCTTTCCATGGTGATCCTCTACACGCGCGCACCATTCGGGTTCGGGCAGGGACGGGTGGGAGTGGTCAGATGGGAACGGTCAGGTGCGTATATGGTGCGATGGTTTTCACGCTCTGGTAGTGAGCTCCACAGCCAGATAGAAGAAAATCCCTGAGCCAACCGTGGAGGCCTGAAACCATAGAGGACAGAGATAGGGGGGCATGAGACCAGGTCTGGTCCAAGACCCCACCACACCACGACATGACAAAGCAATAACTTGTTGCAAGCTCTTCAGAGAGGAAGTGGACCTTAGGTTGGGATTTTTTCCTCCAATATGCAGAGTCCCATCAGTCTGTACTATAGAAGTTAATAAAGTGTTGTTGTGATTTTCCTTGTCTTATCTGAATAATGTTAGAGGCTAAGGTGGTACCATTATCCAGTATTCACCTGAAAAATGGAAGAGAAAAGTCTGAAAATAGATACATATTTTTTGTAGCAAAAATTTTACTATGTTCTCAAGACCCCCTCAGATTTGTCTTGCAAGCTTTGGTGGGGTACCAAACCCCATCTTGCCTTTTTTTCTGCACCTTTGAGACAGAGTTAATGCAATCAAATTAAACAACCTTATCAATTGTATAGAAGAATATTTCAGGGTTTTGTCAAGCCATTTCATGAAAAACTCATTTTGTACAATACAGGTGAAAATATCTCACACAATGTACAGTATTTTCCTCTGAATATTTTTGAACGTTAACATCAATAACCATAGTATGAATACACAGTACAAGGAGTGTCTACAAATCTTTTACCTCTAGATAAGGGATATTAGATGGATGATTAAGGGATGTTTTTGTTTAATATGTATGTAAATCCTTAATATTACTGATACAGGTCATACTACAAGACAACACCACACAATTCTTACAGTCCAACTTTTCTTAAAATGTTGACTTTGTGTGAGTGGAATGAATATTTTCCACCAATGTATGATAAGTTCAAGAGGTATCATCTATTAGATTCCATCAATGAGTTAATTATGAAATTCTATGCTACCTGACAGCCCTTTTTACTCTTTTTGTAAAATATGGAAGCACGTAAACTAAACCCATATTGTAATTAATTTTCTCCTGTCTTATTTAGTCATGATTTTAAATCAATTTACCTGGCTGAAGTGTGTTATGGGTGATGCGGGGGATGGTAAATGGTACAATTTTTTTTATTTGTTTATTTGTTTATTTACTATTTACTTATGAGCTCTTTTTCAATATGTATATGAAAAAAGATCAAAGATATTTTTACTTTCAGTGTCACAAGAGTCTTAACTCATGGTCCAATTCTAAGCTTTTACTGAAGCTTTGGTGGGTGAACTTTTCTCAGTTGTCAGGAAAAATGTTTTAGTTTGATTGTTTAAATGTTTGATTTATAACTTTATCTTAGAATTCTTGTTTTCTTTTATGATTAATATCACAAAAAATAGTCTGCTCTAATTCCACTTCCATCATATTGGACTTGAAATGTACAAGTCTTCCAGATAAGAGCTAAGATAAGATAAAATAAACCTTTATCTGTCCCACAGTGGGGAAATTCACAAGTTACAGCAGCAAAAGGGATAGAAGCAGTTAAAGATAAAAGATATTAAAGATTGATGATTAAAGATATTGTCTCACAAACATGTAAACTTGAGATGTGCAGTACACAATAAAACATGTGGATGAGCCAGTTGTATTGTGCAACAGAGAGGAAAGTAAGCTAGTGTATATTTAGTCATGTGTTTCATAGTGGTTAAATGTTATGGCTCGGACTTTATCGTCCATTGAAAACCCTTACATTATTACTGTTGCAGTCACCATATGGTCCCACCACAGATCAAATTAGGGGAAAGCAAAAACACCCGACTCTACTGAGCTATTACTGTAACTAGTCAATTATCATTCAATGAGAAATAATTAGATTAAATACTCTCCAAAAATATATTGGCATCATTTATTTAGACTGAGAGATGATGTCTCAATGCAGCTCTAGATTTATTTATTTATTTATTTATTTTATAGATGAAGCATCACTATCTTCTCTTTGGATTTCATTAGCAAAGCCAGGGGGGATTACAGGGAAGAGGGGGCTGTGGCAAAAATTGACCTCAGTGTAAAAAAAAAAAATGAAGCAAATGTAGCTCCTATTTACATATAAAGAGCTCTATTAATCAACGTAAGTGTCATTACAGCATGGCTCATTGAGCAGTGAAGAGTGGGTGTTAAATAAAATTCTACGTGCTATGGTGCCTCTGGCAGGTGATATGTCTTGATTTGAGAACTGTCAGCAGTGGTGGGAGCTGATAGAAGCTAGAGTAGGAGGTGGAGGTGGAGGAGGATGAGTATTACTACAATTCTTAATCAGATTGCTGGGGGCAAATAGATGGAGGAAAAGAAAAATGGAAGAAGAGGGGGATAGAGCAATGGAGAAGAAAAGAGGGAGTAGTGTGGAGAGCAATATAGAGGAATGTGTTTCCCACACACTGAATTTATTTAGCACCCACACACTGAATTTATTTACCCCCCTCCCCCTTCTAAAAAATGAAGTGTCCTCAACTTTGAGCATTATTCATAGCTTAGACAGACTCTCATTTTATGTGAGACTTAGTAAACTTATAGTTTACTACAAATTATTATTTCATTACTTTTATCCACCATTTCTAGGTTGTGATACACTCTACTGGGACCATGGTAAATTCTACCCAGACAGTCTCAAGAGGAAAGTAGCTAAAAAACTGACCAATTACATTTGCTGTAAATAACATTTAACATCACAAAGGTTTTGCTGCTGTTTTCAGTGAAAAAAGCAGGGTCCTCACAGGTTGTGTTACCTTAATATCAAAACACAAAGCCAAAAGAAAACATTGATATCATGAAAAGACTACTGTGAATATGTTTCTTGCATGAAAATCACTCAAGCAAGCATCCAGGTTGCAAAGTATTTTTTCCAGTCCAATTAGTTTGGTAAGGAAGGGGAATGGTAGAAATATGAGTGAAAGTATTGGAGGGTAAGCGAGTGGGGGAATTGTGAATTTGGTTCTTTGTTATAAATGAAGAGAGACAAAGAGTGCGTACTTACTTAACCCTGTTTTTCAGGCTTGCCTCAGTGGAGTGGATTTACATGTAGTGCCACTGCCCATCCATGCCCATGTTCATACCCATGCCACCCATTGGCCCTGAAATGAGGAGTAAGAACAAGACCACAAGACGACAGACCCATTCAGGGAGATGGGGGACACATAGTAATAATATGAATGAAAGCACTAGTGCTGATAATACACACCCTAATAAAGCATTTTGAAATTTCAAAGAATTGCGACCCCTACCCTTTGGTTCATAATGATTTACCATGCATTAACTATACAGAACATGGTCAGTCTACAGTTGTTTACCGAGACGGCTGTAAACTGGGATGACTGGTTTAAAGTCAGGCTAGGTTAACTGGCTTACACGCATAACCACTTATGGCTAGATTACAGGCATTGCCTATATACGTTTCTTTCTACAGTCTAATATTACTCAGGTTCTTTGTCTTGGTTCATTGAAGATGAACTCAGCCAATGAGGTTGTTTTCCCCTCCAGATAAATCTACTGAATATTTTGCTCCTTGTTTAGTGCTTTACAGTTTTATGTCCTGCACAAATGAACCAAGAATGAACCCTATCATCTGTCAAGAAATTGAGAATTGACAATTCTGCAAAGAAATTCCAGAATACTTCCAATGATAACACTTTTTGTACATGTTCAACTAACTGAACTCTCACAACTGTAGTATGGTTAAAGTTTGGGAAAGACTGTGCTCCTTGTTAACAAAACACATATATTTATTGCTAGTGTGTAGCAGGAGGAAAACGGTTGGACATGCTACATGCCCATTTACCAATCAAACCTCCACATCTTTAATTGGCACTGAATGTTGTCAGGGCATGTAAATCATTGAGGTGCATAATTGTCATCATCAGCATTATAATTCTTATGGATAGTGGGGTAGCTTACTTTGATTTCATAAGAATGAACAACATGATTATGATCAAGATTTGAAATGACCTTCCACAGACTATTGTCTTTAGGTGATGCTATACAGTGGCCATTTCTGGTCATCATGCTCCCAGAAAAACAGACATAAATCCATTATATGAAACCTACATGGCATGTTACTGTATGTACATAAAAGAGGGCTTAAAGGAGCACTTCAGGTTATTTTAATTGTAAAAGAAATAGATTATACTCTAGATGTAGATTTTTTACTTTGATGGTTCGACAAATGTATGGGAGATTGCTTACCTCCAGGTCGGAGACCCATGTGCTGCTGTCCATCAAGAACGAAGCCTCCCATTGGCTGGCCATCTGGACTGTAAGCTGTACCCTGACTTACTATGAGGGGAGGAGAAACATGACTGTCAGAGTGAGCAACCCAGAGTTCTGCAATCACTCTGCTTCAATCTCCAACATGCTGCACACAAAGTCACCTCCTTCATGCAATCCATTATCCAAAAGTCTTTGGACTGACTCAGCTGATACAAAATCTATCTCACTTTTTTTTAACTTGTCTCCTCCACTCTGCAGTTACCGTGGATTTCATAAGTGATATCAGTAAGACACCACAGTCTATTGAATGGATGGCAGTATTTAGTACACTGAAAATATCAATGAACTGCAGCTTTACCTGCTCTGTTGGATTGGTCAATCATAGGTTGAACTATGCGCCTCCTTGCATTGATAAACCTGGAGAAAAATATCAATATCATGTCAATATCAAAAGTCAATATCAAAAGTCACAAAATCTTGAGTTGAGATAAAGCATTAATGAAAAATAAATTCTTAAAAGCTTACACATGTTTTAATTACTTCATTTAACATTTGGCATTATTGACATTGGAAGAAATGTGTGCAATCTTTCTTGCTTTTTCAGTGAATAGATTTTGCTCGGGTGTCATCCTATGATCTAAGTATTGAACTTTGGTGAAGTTACATACATTAAAGAAGGCCATAAGAAAACCTTTAAAAAGCTTAGTTTAGAATAGTACAGTCTTAAATCTTTGACAGTTGGATAAACAGTAAAAATATGTTTTTTTTAAAAAAAGATCCTAATTCTTCTGAAAATGTTGACATTTAATTCCTTTTAAGATTTAAGATTTAAGGTTCATTTCTGTCCAGTCCTGTCCTATCCCTCACTGGTCTACTTGTAATTATTTAAAAAGAAGGATGCTCCATTTATTCATTCATTTATCTGAAATATCCAGCATTTACAAAAACTTTCAATTTCATTTGGGTTTTTTTGAAGAACTGGAACCCCACTGTGTGGTCTCCAGGGACCTGATGAATAATCTATTTTATTCCTATTGACATAATCTGGGACATTAGAAGACAGTCACATATCTTTAAAAAAAATATATATTGATTTTGGTTTAGCCCTGTAGCCTCAGGCTGTGATGAGGCTAACTGCTTTACCAATGTTTTGCCAGTGATACATCCAGCAAAAAGACACAAAGATGAGTTTGCATGCTTTGATATTTGTATTAGATAGAATAAAAATATCAATAATAAGGAGTGAAAATAAGGAATGAAATTTTCTTGTATTCAATAATTCCATAAATTCAACAAATAAACTCTAACTGAAATAACTGGAATAAAAAAAATGTCTATGCTAATTAGAGCCAAATTACTTAAGTCTTTCTAAAAACGTGATAGGAAATTATTTAGGAATTACAGACCCGTAAAATGAAGGGCTACTAAAAGTTCCATATAATTTGATTTTTTTTCAATTTCTATATGCTATTTGCTATTCTGAACTTTAAATACTCAAAAAAGGAAATTAATAATAATAATAATAATAATAATAATAATAATATAATTAATAGTATAATAATTAAATATACTGTGTTCTGGTTTGACGATATTATGAAGATAGAATATGTACACTGAAGCCAAGTCAAATCTATTTGTAAAATGTTGCTTTTGAAAAAATAAAGACACAGATTGCGTGAGTAGATATCAGAGCACTCAAATGTTATGTAACAATGCAGATGTACTGATCAGGTTTCAGAGTGACTTACCAGTTGTTCACTTGAAGGATGGTGAGGCCTGTGTCTTGTGCTAACTGCTTTTTCTGTTCCTCTGAGGGATACGGGTGCTGTAAGTGACAAAAAGATTAAAAAAAAAAAATCAATAAATGAAAAGAAACAAACATCAGGGCTTCAGCCAAAAACAGTTTCAGCATTCATTCAGGGGCCTCCCCGTATAGAGCTGATTTAATCTATGTGCAGGCTCTTGTACCTCAAGGCAAAACTCCCACTCAGGAAGTGTGATCATATTCTATGCCAGTCTCTCCCATGCACAGTAATTCCTGGAAGTGCATGCACAAGTCGAAAAAAACGGCTGACCACAGTTTGGCCTCCTAAGCACAGGCTAAAAGCACGTGCCATTGTGTGACAGTATTTGACATTGCTTGACAAATGATCTGGTGGGATAAAAACAGGCACAATGGAGGCTTTTGTCTGGGGTCTCGATAAGGCTGTGACCCCTGTCACCTCCAACCCTTCCTCGCCTTGCTTCATCCCACTGTCCTCGAGCCCTGGTCCCTCCTCTTGCTGTGTGTGTGTGTGTGCGTGTGTGTGTGTGTGAAAGTGTAGTTGGAGGAGAGTGGCAGATGGCAGACAGAGGTGACCTGTGTACTGAGAGCAGGGTGTGCGCCAGTCCCCATTCTGCTGCTGTCAGGCCAGCGGCCACCTCCTCCTGTGGTGAAGGATGAGGTTCCAAGCACTTTTAAACTGCCTTTCAGGCTAAGTTCAATTTCAATTCTATTCAATTCAATTTTATTTGTATAGCGCCAAAACATAACACAAGTAATCTCAAGGCACTTTACATACAGAGCAGGTCTAGACCGTACTCTTTATAATATACTTTATAAGTGCACACATAGACATGCACTGATATATATATCATTACAGTTGCATATACAGAGCATTCATACATGCACAAGCTGCACACCTGCATGCAAAAGCGAAAACACACATGCACAGCTTCGTCTTACTAAACAGACATGTCCATTCAAGCTGGGGGGACGTGTCCCACCCGAGTTTTGATATTAATTTTTTAGATTGTTATTGTTATTTATTTTATTGCTAACAAGTCAAACATATTCTTCTAATTATGTTATAGGTCACACATCCTTGCCTTAATTACATTAGAGAAATATAGGTAGATGCAAGATAGTTGGCTAGCACTAGTTGCTTTGTGGAAGAAAATTCATGTTCCTTTTAGGGTGAAACAGACAAGATTTGGCTCCTTTTCAAGAAAAGTGGCAGCATTGTAAAAGCTACTGACTAATAAAAATCAATTTGATTGATATAGCACTTTTCAAAAAGAAGTTACAAAGTTCTTTACAAATAAACAATAAATGAAAGTGGAATTGATACAGTAATAATGACAAACAAGGTAAGAATTATCAAAACAGTAAAAACAAAGTAAAAAACAAGTAACGTGAAAACCAGACGAATGGACAATTCAAGAGAAAGCAATTCTGGAAAAGTGCATTTTTAAGATAGATTTAAAAGAAGAAATAGAGCTAGCCTGTCTCATCTGCTCGGTCTCCTGTAGTTTTCAGCCTTGACCTTGGAAATACCAACAGGCTGGAGAATCTCAGAAAGCATTTAGGCTCGTAATGGGTTACTTAGTCAGTGATATAATGAGGGGCCAACCCCAAGCCTGCTTTAAAAGTAATCATTAAAATTCTAAAATGTATTGGCTATCAGTGTAGAGATGCTAAAATAGGCATTGTGTGGACTCTTCTATTGGAATAAGTGAGTGTCACTGTCAATAACAATAACAGCACCAATAATTGACGGGAAAATCTCAAAACAAATATTAAGTAATGTAAAGTGTGAGAAAAAATGATTTAGTGAAGTTTTAAAACAATCTTCCCCCAATATCTTTGAATATAATATAATACAGTATATGTAAAATTGCAGAAAAATGTGCCATTATTTTCTTTCTTTCTGGGAAGGACCCTCGACCCTGCTCAAACTGCACCCCCCAAGAACAGACACACACACACGCATGCACACACACACACACACACAAACATATATACATTCAAATACAACACACAAAACAGATAAATTAACAATGGTGAAAACACATACAAATTTTTTTCTACATAATTGAGGTGTCTCAGATGTATAACTAATGATGAATAATTAAATCTTTAATCATAACCGAGAAAAATATCGCATTTCAGTTGACTCTGACGCGACACTTGCGACCTTCAGTAGATTCCAGGTTTGCTGTCGGTATGTCTATGAATGAGTATAAATGCAGAGTTGCATGGAAACCAACAGTTACAGCCAAGCTAATGGGCAAATAATGAATAATATAATGAATTGAAACCTTTCACAGCTGCTTTCTCTATAGCTTCCTCAGAAGGGGATCTTTTAAGGGTCTTCAGAATGGATGACAAAAGCAGGAGGCTACAGCTAGCAGTGGACAGAAACACCTACGCGCCCCCCAACACACACGCACACAACCTTCCACCCACCTCCCCCCCCCCAACTAACAGCCTTCCAACTGCGGGCCTCACACCGCAATGTCTGACAAAACATAATCCTGCTCCTTTCACACCCTTAACCACTGATGAATGCTTGATCGCTTGGGTGTTGCAATAGGCCTTTCACAGGCCAAAGTCCCCTTGCACACATAGGCACATCCTGCCATGGCAAACACTTGTGCTTAACAAATTAGGCCTGAAAGGGGATGGGGAACAGAGAGGGGATAATTCAATTATCCCTCTTTTTATCTGGAAAATCTAAAGGTGGGCTTTGGAAAGGAAGGGATTATTCAGAGTACAGGATCTGTATGGGCCTTTTACAAACTAAACAACTGAGGGCTTATAACACGCCTAAGACTAGGAGAGGTAGAAAAACTACAGAGGCAGCAGCAGTGGTATCTTTTGGACCTTGGATAAAAGGTAAAGCTCTCCTCATGGGGACTTGCTCACCCTCTCTTACAGAGCTTTGAACAGAAGGCTTCTGATGTTGATTTCTGTACAAACCATGTAAAAACCCTGGACTGATATTTCAAAAAGGACCTTTAGACATGAGTATGTCTTTGCTCCATTCTCCTACAATAGAACAATGATGAACTTAGTTTCAAGATGTCTTTGGGAAATCTATCCTGGGCTCATTCCTAGGCGAAGAGGCATCATTTCAAACAATTGTTGCCTGATGGAGAGGCTGGGGTTAGACAACATTCATTTCTAGCATTAAAGAGGTATTTCACCACTAGAAAGACTGTCTTTAATAAAACTGGGCTGTCTATGCTGTAGAAAGATGCAAACATTTTTGAAATTCCCTTTTTCTCAAAGGTAGAAAATCTACAATAATTAGAATGCACTGGGCTGCACCAGACCACTAAATGCTCCGACTGGCGATTGACATGCTGGGAGGTGGGCAGTGATTCGTTTTGGCTTGTCCATTTTCAAGCAGGGAAAAATGGCATATAATTGGATTAATGGATGATTCAGTCATTATCCTATGAAATAAATATTGCGGCCCACTCCCAAACCGATTGTCTGTTGAGAATGTAGAGGTATGATCTGTAGTTTGAACACCAGGCCTAGAAACGTGTCATCTGGTGGACTTCCCAGGAAATGAACAGAGAGCTCTCAGCACAGGCAACATTGAGGGAAGTTAAATATTGTTAATTTGCATATAGTACCAACATTGTAATGATACAAACCTGGTTGTAAATAGGCAAAGTTTCCCTTTAAGTGAAATCAATGTAAGGTTGCTGTTATAGAGAAATCCACAGCTAGATGTTGTTTGTATAGAAAATATATTTAACAGGATCCAGGGTAAATTACCTTACCGTAAGGTGCTGGAAGAGCCATGCCCTCATTATATTTGTGGCCACTTTGGGGAAGATGCCTCGTTTCTTCTGCCTCTTCTTGTCCTGATCATCCTCGTCTCCCGTGCCCGGTGATGCCAGACTGTTGTCAAGGCCGTCTCCTGCAATCAAAGACAAGAGGAGTCACGTTACAAGAAAGCTTTAATGTGGCTCTGCTGCCTTCATCCTCCTCCATGGAAACATTCCACAAAAGGGTAGACAGAGGAAGACTACATTCCTCCAAGAATCTTCCTCTCACTTCTGCTTGACTCTGCAGCCACTGGATAATGAAGAAGAGTTTGTTGAGTGGGAGCTCAATAATACCAAGGGCTATTAATTCAATCTGAACCACACGTTTGACATGGGGTAATGACTGCAGGAGCTGTACGCCTGACATGAAATAATGAACATTTGAACTGCAGTCGGACTCAGCGCTGTGTAATCTTATTTATATGTGACCTCAGTTTGAAATAAGACAAAGATGATTCCCTTAACTTAGGACTAAAACACAAACAAGAGTCTTGACTGTGAATGAAGAATGAACCAAATAACATCAAGGCTTGTGTTGGAACTTGGATGTGAGGTGTGCTGTATCTCAGGTACTGAGAGAATGAGGTGGTTTGGTGGGTCGCCCCCCCGCCGATATCCCCACACACACTATAATAAAGCCTGTGTCTGATTGTCATGTCACAACAACCTCTGGATTATGCCATTTGCAGCATTCGTGTTTGATTTCAGCTGGAAGCTTGCATGAATCAAGGCAGGAGGCTTCCTTTAAGCTGAGATTTCCGCCTCTGCTACCTAACTCACTCCTTCTTGCAACACAAGGGGCACTTCGCTCCCTCTCCCTCTCTGCCATTAATTGTGCATCAGCCGAGATGATTTACTTTTAACAGTGGTGGTTATTTTTCTTGCCCTCAGGGCAGAGAAGCCTTGAAAGCCTGCCTGTAGGGCATGTGAATAATGCATCTGAGAGACTCCTCCCCTGAGGCGGGACAGGAACCCTACTTTTCTTAAGATTTGCCCGAGCATGTCTTTTTGTTTTTAGAGATGCATCAATCAATGTGCCTATATGAGCCATATTCATGCATAAATATTTCAGCTAATGAATTTTGACTTTAAAAAGGAACTGGGGGTTTTGGCAGATGTTGTCCAGGACTGGAAAGGGTACGGAGTTCACACTGCCTTTGTCCTCTACTCTGTAATTTGTTTTGTCCTCCACCTGTCCTACAGCCTGTCGGTTACTTCTTCTGGGCAAAGGTTCCCTCAGGGGACTGTCTAGGGTGTGCATGTGTGTGCATGTGTGCGCATGTGTGCGTGAGAGTGTTGAGAGGCCTCAATAATAAACAGTGGACTAACGATGACTGAGTTTTAGATTTGAGTGGTACTGTAGTATTTTTGACTCTCTGAGCCTAATTATATCTAAGGAAGACACGCTGTTCTCCCCTCCACCCACCCTCCTCGATACCCCACCCTGGTCCACCTCCTTTCCTCTCCTCATCCCTCTTTATTCTGCTCCAGAGAAGGGAAAGCCGCGGGGCAGATCCTCTGCTACACTAATCGCTTCTGACTGTTCCCCAGCAACTCAGCCAATCTAACCAGTGTGTGACAGTGCAGTCTCAAAGTCATACACCCTTGCAAGTCTCCCATGCCCCCCTTCACCCTTGCCCCCTCTTCTCTTTCCACCCCCCCGCTTCACCCTGCCTGCCAGTGTCTGCACGCGTGACCCTAGAGGGGGTAGGTGAAGTGAGCGTAGATGGAGGGGTGGGCATTACCACAGGGATGGCTGGAGTATTGCCTCAGGGCTAAGAAGAAAAACACATAAAAAACAGCACCCTAAGATATGAAGAGAAGTCTTCCTATCCTTTCTACCCCCTTCTACCTCTTCTGCTCTTATATACTCAACTCTGTTCATCCAGTGCTGTTATAGATTTATAACTCTTTATATCTTCTATCACTTTTTTTTGTTCCATGCTGCATTTCAAATATTCAGAAGTCACTGAGATATTGTGAAAAGTGCTGAAATTTCCCTCTTACTTCGCTTCCCTAAGTTTGTTGATGAATGACAGGTAGCTTTTATATTAGGCAGGAGGTTAGCAGTATAACACTGGAAACTGGATCAAATACTGTACCTACTCTGAGTCAATGGTATCTCTTACTCAGTAAAATTCAAAAAGTTAACATTAAAGCTTTGCCACAGGGTTGTTCGTGTTCTATCAATGCCTGACTGAGTGAGCAGTCTCTTCCATTGCTGTTGTATTCTTTTCTACTTAAAATAATACTTATTGATGTATGTATCCTGTTAACATCATATTTCTCACTTTTTACTGTATTTCTTGTACTGTATCTATTAAAATATGTACTCTATGCATGTACATGTAGGAATTACTGTAGGTGTTAATTATGTTTAATATATATTTCTTTCTCTTCACTGGAGGTGGTGGATTCTGTTAGCTGGTTTGAAGGGTAATTTGTAATTACAGTATGATGTATACTGTTTCTCAACATGTATTCACATATTGTATTGAAGGTAACTGCTTCATCAACCCATGAATAAGTTCTTGCAAAAAAAACAAACATCTTGCCAACTAAATGTATCTAATATTAAGCCCTAAAAAGCCCTTATTTTCTTGAATAGTTAAGTCCAGTAAGATAATTTTAACTGAACCTAATTCAAGATATTTGCAGTAAAAATTTGGGGGGGAGTTGGTTTGTATTGGGGAATAAACATATAGACCAAAATTACTTATCTTGCACATCTTTCAGTTGCTTTAACTCCCTACCTCGTGAAAGGTTTTTGTCTGTCACAGTTCTCCCAGCCATGTTACTGTGTTCTGTCTCAGTTCTTCAGTCTTCGTTTCAGTCTCTGTCTTAGTTTCAGTCTGCCTTGTCTTAGTCCAGTCTCTCTGTCTTTGTTCATTCTCTGTGCCTTAGTTTAGTTCTGCCTGCCTCTGTTCAGCCCTAGTCACATTCCCTGCCATGTCTGTGTCCAGTCTCTCTGTCTGTGGTCATGTCTGAGTCCTGTTCATGTCTTGTATTTGTCCTGCCATATCTCTGCTGTCATGTCTTAGTTCCATGTCAATTTCTGCCATCTCTGTTCTGTCGTAGTCCTGTCGTAGTTCTGTCATGGCGTAGTATTATCTTGTCATAGTATTATCTTGTCGTCATCCAGTCTTGTCATAGTCCAGTCAGCCACTGTCTGTCATAGTTTGTCTCTATTCACCTGCCATAGCTTTACATCCCAGGTCTCAGTACTTTTCCACTCACCCTGCCTCTGCCTCACCTCACCTGCTGGCCACTCCCACCTAATCATCTCACCTGTGCACTCAGCTGTTTTCAGTCACCAATCAGTACTTTATATAAGCCACTCCACCTTATTCTTATTTTGCCGGATTGTCTTCCTCTCATGCTTGTCAGTGTTCATGTCTTTTTTTTGTATCTGCACTTTGTCTCCTGTTTGTATTTCACTTTATGTTCATGATTTCTGTCTGCCTGTCCCTGTGGTTTTTTTTTTGGTAATCCTGGACACGACCCCTTCTGTGAGTTTTTGTTTCAGAAGATTTCTTTTGCCTTTATTAAAGGACATTACCAAATATCTGTTCTAGTGTGTTGTATTTGAGGCCATCCACACTCCCCGTCACATTGTCATGATTTTACTATTTTTTTGTCCACAAAATACCCTTGTACATGTCAGATACTCTTGACATTTGAAACTGTATATATTATTTAAATTTAGCTTCATTTTCTCTCTCTTCTCCTCCTCCCCAGTCTCTGCTCTCTGAGGCTCAGGGGCTGTTAACACTGGGCGAAGAAGTCGGTGGATGAGGTGTTCTTAAGACAAAGTGCAGAGCGGCTAGCAGAACTGATTGCAGCACTCCCAGTTGCATCATTGATGCAAAGCCAGCGGGGCCCTGATCCATCATCAGTGACACCTTGCTGCCCCTCCCCTTATTAGACATGATACACAGCTCTAGTCTGGAAGGTTTCCAACAAACATGGGGAATCCTCCATGTGAGAAGGTTAACATGACAATTAGGAGCTGTTGATGGGTAGATGCAACTGTTTAAAGCTGTTTAAAGCAAAGCTGTTTGCATGCTGGTAGCACCAAATGGCAGTAAGAAGTTAGAGGTGTGTGTGTGTATGTATGTATGTATATATATATATATATATATATATATATATATATATATATATATATTGGTCACACAAACCAGGAGCCAGTCATGAAAAAGCAGTCTCTTGCAATTGATTAACTGCAGGCTGTTCAAATTTCAAAAGGAATACACTGGGTCAGCAGGCCACCAGCAATTACATAATTGCAATAGCACAAGAGTGCAAACATTGATGCAAGACCTATGCAGTGGCCCTGCAAGTTTACTGGGACTGTTTCTTTGGTAGAACGTAGAGCCAGTTAAAACTGTTCACAGTGAGGTTAAATGTATTTTTTTTTTCGAATTCTGCACAAGGGAAAACCCATTGACCTCCATTGTATTGGGGCGGAAACAAAGAAGCAATACTATCTGCATGCATAGATGTCTCTAGGGGTACGTGAGAAAATATAATTTTTGTAATTAGGGTGAACCGACCCTTTAAGAATAAAATATTCACAATTAATAGTACAGAAAATCATGAATTTAGTCATTTGTTTTCATGTAAATAATTACTTTTCTGTGAGAGCAGACAAAATTGATCTCTTTCTCATGTCCCCCTCTTTCACTGTTAACGTCTTTTCCCTCCCTTTTTAAAGCATTTCTGAGATCCACAGCATGACATATACTAAAGGGACATTAGCTTGAAGGTCTGAGTGAAGTTGTGATGTCATTGGCATATCAGCATCTCCACCTTGCCACATTCCTTCCTCCTGACTCCAGGCTCTGGATGTGACAAAAAGATGCAACACATCCTTTTCCTCACATTCCATTACTCAACACAAGTGTGCAGGATCTTTTTGAGTCACCCCTCACTGCATTACGTTTTATTTGGGTCTTTGTGATGGACATTTCAAGCCTCCTCCCTGTCCTCCACCAGAACCCCTTCCTGACATTGCTGGTAGAGCTCAGCGCCTTTGACTGTGTTCAACAGCAGTCACTCTGGGGGTTGAGTTATCAAAGACAGCCCCCTCTGCATATCACACAGCTTACAAGGCAACAACCAAAATCTGGGAGCTTACAGAGGAGCAGTGGTTGGATCATCTACCTGTGGTTAGCCAGGGCTGAAAGCCACATTGCCACTGCTTTAGTGTTCCCAAAAGACAGTGCATTTTGAAAGGTTTCATTGGAGCATGGAGGCATGACAAATGACATCACACTACATGAGGCCCTGGTCTTTGGAATAAAAGCTGGATACACTACACTCCCATTCAGCACACTACTTTCAGCAGTGGCAGTGAAGTACGGGTGGGCGATATGAACTGAAATTAATATCACAGCATTTTTCACCTTTTCAGCAGTGATGGTATTATATCACGGTATCAGGATTTTTTTATGTTTTGTAAGTAGTTATGCAAATAAAGTTAATATTTGGATAACATAATAAATGGTTTCTATACTTATCATTACTCATGTCTTTTGCTATGTATAGCGATCCGAGTAATGTCTTTCCATCTCTTACTACTCTTGTAGTAAGGTGTTGCTGAAGTAAACAACGTCTGGAGTGACAACTGTGTAGTTTTGGGATGTGCTCCACTGGCGCTGCTGGTACCACTTGCGCTTGTTTTAGCCCAGTCGCTAGCTCGCATTCACGGGCGTGCGTGTTTTTTTAATGGTGAAACAAGTTGCTTGTGTTTCTTCCTCTTGCTATCACAACACGGCGGCATACCTTGCATATTGTTGAAGTTTGCTATGTGTCAGATGTTTAAAAACCGAACCAGTTCCAAATAATGGAGGTGCCGTGTGTCTTTTTAACGAGAGTTTCCTCACGTTAAAAAGGCTCAGTCTCCCTGTCAGGTTCCGACACTCATATCTTTTCAGTCAATATAGATTACAGCTCCAACCTTTCTTGTATATGTTTCGCTAGTTGTCTCTTTATTGATAGCTTAGCTTAGCCTGGCATAAGTGTAGGCTATTTTAATGGCCATTATAGTGAATATGTTTTCTGTTTTTATTTGCAACAAGATATATAATGTATAAGGACAACTATTCAGACCACAACTGAACTTTTGAAGAAAATAAAATGCCGTATGTTTCTGGAATAAAGCTATTATTGATTAATCACGGTGAGGATCCATGTTGTGGCGTAACATCACACTGGTGATGACTATGACTATGAACTGTCTACCGCCCACCCCTACACTGAAGTGTGGCTCTGGACATAAGTCGTGCACTACTGTGCTTTGGCAAGGAAAATTTGTAGTGTATAATCATATGTCGTGGCAGACAGGGTTGAATTTTGTTGTAATGTGAAGCATCACCAAATGCCATGGTCACACTACATGACTTTTAAAGTTGTCAGATTGCTGCACTGTTCACACCGCCCAACTGTCCTGGGAATCTTGAACTTGTTGTGGTTTGCACACTACATGACAAAGTGACAGGGTGTCACACAGGACAAGATCTTCCACCAGAAGGAATCCTCTGCGAGTCTGTCTGGTCTCCAATCTACGTTTGTTTTGTCAGGAAAACACACAAGAGAAGTAACACAGGAACTGAAGAATAGTTGTTTTTGTTTGTTCCAAATTGTTTGTGCTCTGATTCGTAGCAAAAAAAAACAAGAAACAAAAATATATGGTATTTCTGGCTGCAGCTCCCGTGCTCTTCCATCTCTCTTTCTCGATTTCTCCCCTAGCCTGTCTGTTCTCACTGGCTTGTTGTATGGCTACTTGACCCATCCTCAACATGAACAGATATTTAGCCTGCTTGATATCTTTCGGCCACCTGCAAGGCATCAGCAAGCTCTTGGATTGTGTCTTTGAACAGTTCACACATAATGATTTGTCTCTGATCTAGGGGCTTTGTTAGCAAGTAGAAAATGGACTACAACCCCGGAGTGTGAACTCGACATCAGTTTCCCCAAAATTTCCCCTGCTCACTTAAGTTGAACCTTGGTAATGCTAAAAATATAAACAGTGGAGGTGATACTGGACAAAGGCACACAATTGTTGAGATAAATCAATAAGATGTCTTTCCCTGCATTCAGTGTACTTCATGAAAAAGGTGCCTGTCCTTTCCAAGTACTGATAACATTATTACAACTCTATGAAGACCATCTACCTGCCCCTGTTGAAATTAGTGTGATTAGCATGCCTCACACTGTCCTTTCTATCCTTGTAGAAGGATCTGGTTGTGTGTTTGACTCTTCCCTGGCATGACAATAGACTGGGAAAAAAAAGCAGAGATGCCCAGGGAGAAGCAGCAGGTAGCATGCAGTAGATCCTGCAGCAGCAACCACAGCTCTGATCATTCTGCCCCTCTTCTTTTCCTTTGTTACTCATACATAAAGTGCTCTGTCCTTACATCCCTACGGGGGGCATTCTACACCCCCATCCTCTATGCATTCTCTCCCAGGTCAAAAGGGCATGGGCCTTGGGTTTTCCCCCCACTGTTGTTTAAAAAACCCTAAAGGAAAGAAGCTATTCACATGGTGGCCTTTCTCAGCTTGCCTTAACACACAAGTTCTGGATCCTAAATGGGTGAATTAAGATTTACCAAAACAAACATGCCACACTGTCAGTGCATCTTAGGAGAAGTTGAGAGGCTAAAATGGTGTTCAAAAGTGCCAGTTGTAAAATCAAAGGAAGAGTCTTGATCTGTTCCTGATTGTCTCTTAATCCTCCAAGTTTGTTTTGTCTTGCTAAGCATCCTCCTATTGTTCTCCTCAATCCTCTACTCCTTGATGCCTGATGGGAAGAGGGTGGAAAGTTGCTTTAAAGCCTATTCTATTTTTACTGTGCCCAAAGGGGAGAAAAACAAAAACAAGCCATAAAACCCTTATAGCCTCCAATTAGCACATCAGAAATCACATTAAGTGCAGGAACACCAGGGCAACGCAATAAGGACCAGAGCTGGATGTCATCAGTCGGAGATAGTGGCAGACAATAACAGCAAACAACTAGAGTAAACTCAGAAGATCTCTTCATCAGCACTAACTGACCTGAAATTGTTAACCCTCGCTCCCCTTACTTGAAGTAGAAGTTTAGATCCTTCACATCTGTCAAAACTCCACTATGTAATTTTAAAAGTGCAGATGTATCAATGTACACACAAGGACCAGTATTTTCTAAGAATGTATTTGCTTGTTATATTTATTTATGTCTTAATTAAGTGTGTAGCCAGGGTTTTTGGAAATACTAGGTAATAAATCAAATCTTGATTTTCTGTAGATACAGTTTACTATGACCAATGTCAAAATGCTGTTTCAAAACAAACAGTACACTACAGTGGCTTCACTACACTGCCAGGACTAAATCCTGGTGGGGAAGTAGTGCATCCTTTATCTATTTATTCATTTTGTTAGAGTGAAATGTAGTCAAATTTTCATATATATTTAATCTAAAATAATTGGAACCCTCTAAGTCAGTACACACTGTGAACATTTCATGAAGATATAAAACACCCCAGGCTGCTAAAATTCGCAAATTCCTAGAATTTTTTTTTTATAGAGGACCTGACATCACTGTTGTCAATGGTAGCTACAGTCTGTCTCTCAGTACTTTCTAACTTCTAACCATGTTTGCAGCACTCAGCCCAAAGCCCCTTGGTTCAATCTGAAGATGTAAATCTTAAGCAAATGGTACTCAAACATGAGAAAATTTGTTGGGTACTATTTTCAGCAGCAGATTGATGCACATAAGGGTTACGGTTAAATACCTGCAAAAGCAGTTGAACTGTGCATGAACTTTCGTTAAAGAATCCCCTCAAGTCACCAGGCAGCAGTGCCCATGCCTCAGAAAGAGGTCACAGGAAAGTCAGAGCTTTGATATGAAAGAAGACACAGGAGGCCTGTGGACACTCTTACCGAGTTCACTAGTGTTATCTCCACTCTGGGAGACATGTCCCCCACTGGATGGTCCTGGGGTGCCCACAGAGGGCGTGGAGTGGGCGTCATCCATGTCTCTCCAGGATGCTGGGTTCTGAGGGGTCAGGGAGAGGTCCACACATCAGGAGACAGGAAATAAGGAAAATAAGAGAAAAGAGAGAGGTGATGAGGAAGGTAGTAGGTCCAGTAGGTCCAGTATGAGGTCTATATCTATGCAGTTTCCCAAGGCATGCATGCCTTAGGATAGTAAGGCAGCAACCAAGTTGTCAAAAATGTGAGACAAGAACGACATTACCATTCTGTGCAAGAGAGATGGTTGAAATATAGCTGCAGAAAGAGTAGGAGCGAGTTTAGAGGACAGTTTAGTAGCTCTGCAGCTTGTGGCCCTCCTCTGTCCTGGCTGTTTCTGTGATCAATGTTGGGGAGACACCCTGTATTTATTGGACTCATTTGCCTGGCCACTCAGACAGCCATAAGCCCAAACCAAACAGCAGATCTTGCTCTTCAGCCTCTCTGCGTCAGCTGTTTGCCGGATGGTGATCAGATGAAGAGCTTGGCAGATGACAACAAGAAGCACAAGGACAATGGCGCAGTGTGAATGGGGCCTCTCAGTGATGGCCCCTCTTTTCTTGTCCAGCCTCACAATAATTACAACTCCTCAGTGCACACAGCTACTTAAAGAGGTGCCATGTGTTTCCATATTTATTAAGCTAATGAAGGTCTTACTCCCTAACACTCCATCTGTAAAAAAAAACAATTAATAGGGATTGAGGATAATGTACAGTCTGTGTATCATCTGTGCATGACTCTCATACACAGATGAAGAGAACTGTAACAAACATTTACATCTATTTACTTACTTACTTATTTTTCACTTATTATTTACCCGCCAGTTAGTCCCAGCTTCAGTTCAGACCAGGGATCTTTGATGCATGCCTTCTCTCTCACATCACCTCAGTCTTTCAGGCTCTCCAATAAAGGCTAAAATGCATAGTTTGAGTATTGCCTGATGCATAGTTTGAGTATTGCCTGATGGTAATTGTAAAGGTTTTACAATGATTTTCTTAAACCATTGTAGGTAAACAGGTAAACATGCTTGAAATTAATATATTACATGATGCTCTACATGCTAATATTGTTTTTCATCCTTGAAGAATAAAAATAAAAAATAATTTAAAAAAAACCCATTACTAAACACTGGTAATTAGTAGTTTTTTGATGAATGATGAAATGGCCAAAAATGTATTTACCAAATGTCAGACAACAGAAAAATATTTTAACTTTCATCTCAATTAGTGCAGTTTTGTTTGTTGTCTTTTTTTAAAAATTATGCCAATAGAGATTGGTATGTCTATTTGTTCAGTTTCTTTCAGGAATTTTCTCGAAAGTATCTCGCACAGATCACTACACAGGGTTGAGGAAAATCACACTTTCAATAAAATTCTTGAAAAACACTGATTTAAACTGGAACATTATGCAATAAAATCTTAACACTCACTTTCAGAAAGTTAGAGCTCAAGAGACAAAATGTTGTAGAATGTTGAAAATATTACCTTCTGTGACACTGTATTTTGAATGTTGTCCAAACACAGTGTCAAAGGAGGCCTGCTGCAGAAATACAACCATCCAACAAACCAAACGTAAAATCAAAACAGCGGTTTACACACAAACATACCTGTAAATTCACAAACACAGATTTTAGCCCTTGTGAATGATAAACAGATCATGGTACACTCAGTGGTTAGCATGCATGTACTTTGCAGAGCTACATGTCTTTGTACCCGGAGGAGAGCAGCACATCCATTATGCAACAGCTGTTAGAAGAAAGGCATTACAGCAGGAGAGTGTCCTGTCACATCAACTAGAGGCCTCAAACACACTCACACACATAAAATTGTGTTTTGCCGCTTGGTGCAGAAGGAAGCATATTAAGAATTGCACTCTCTAGAGTAAAGAGAATGTATGTTCATGAATCCCTGAAGTCACTAGTGATGTTTTCCCACTGGAGCTAGACAATATTTTGTGCCAGTATTATTATTTGAAAAGCTTCTAGTTGAAATATTAAGGAATTTATTCTTACATTGTAAAAATGACACTCTCAGCCTTTTTTGGCCCATTGTTAGGTTGCAAATTTCTCATGATCCCATAGCCATGCACATTTGAATAAGGTTGAATAATGTTTGTGTTTTATTTTCAAGAGACTGAAGGGAGTCTTAAAATTTGTTATACAGAAATTAGGATTTATTTTCACTTTATATTCTTATCAAAAATCTACTTAAAAATCTGTAAATTAAAAATTCATCATTAGAAATCAAAGCAAAGACCCCCTCTTCTCTAACTATAATAAGCCTATTGGCTACACTTACATTCACTGTGAAGATCATCATTATCATGTCTGGCTACTTTGCTATGTAAATATATTTGCGAGATATGATTTAAACAACTAATCTCAACTGTCAATAATGTGGTTATACTCAGCAGATCAGTTTATTTCTATGTTTCCAGAAACCTTCCTCTGAGGCTCTGCACAGCACCCTCAGAAAGACTGGCACACCATCAAACAGCAAACAGGAGCCCTCAGCTTCATTAATGCCACCAAAAACTCACCAAACCCAACAACTGTTCATCTGGTTTTATGAGATTTTTCTTTCTTATTTCATTTCATTAAAATGAAACAATGTCTTCATTCAACCCCAGTCACACATTGCATATGTTAATAAATTATGAGAAATTCCCCCAAACAGGGATTTTTCCCCCCTTCTCAGATTGTTTTACCTGAATTGCTTTTAGAGATCTGAGGAGGTGAGACTATTCAGTATGTTGTTTTAAAAATGCTAAGATTAGAGCAAAGTCAGAAAAAATATTTTTTCTTCTTGTCTTTTTATCGTCTTAAGACCCCTCAAATTTATTCTGTGAGTGCACGGATGGGCCCCATACCATAGTTTTGGTAACCACTGAACTGCAGCATACGGCAGCTATAAGTCAGTAGGCTAAACAAAAGGTAATATTTCAACACATAATAATAGAAGTCACCAATTACACGCAGGCCTCTACAAGCAACTCACACGACTCTTAAATTAAAAAATGGCGATCAAAGAAAACGATCGTATCCTGTCGTTGGTCCTCAACATTTGCGAGAAGAAGGGGCGCACTTGTGCACTCTTTTTAAACATTTAGAGCAGGCATATTAACTCACATGATCTGCGAGGTTGGTGGAGGACCCCGAGAGGTCGTCGAAGTCCGACTTGCAGACATCACGCTCCTCTATGACCAGGTCGATGGGCATTTTGCCTTTCAGGCAGCTGATGTATCGGTGGCAGAAGTTATCACAAAGCTCATGAACCTGCGAAATTCAGTTTTTCATTTAGATCCTCCGAGTTTTAGCTGCGCACCAGAATGATGAAATATATTAAAAGTGTCAGTTAGATCTGGCAGCCAGCCACCATTGACAGAAAAGAGAGAATACTTACCTTCTCTAATTCCAGGAGATGAAATCGCAGGACTTGAATCGCTTGAATCATCTAAAAAAAACACCCCCAAAAAACATGATTACAAATAAGATATAATTTTAGAGATACACAGAGTGCCACAATAAGGATGACTGTGTGCATTTGCTTCTTCTCGACGTTATACAAATATTTTTCTTTTATGACAAAAAAGAAATTTATCTGAGGTTGCCCCGGGCAAGTCTGTGACGTCGTGCTGCCTGCAGAGAACAACACAGAGCAGAAAACAGCTAAGAACCAAAGGAGACCGAAAGAAATAGAAGAAAGTGCTCACCAAGTTATCCAGCTCTGGGTTGGAAGAAAATAAAGGTTTCTCTGCGCGGATCTGAAGGAGAGAAAATGAAAAGTGTCAGGTGTTTTCAAGCCGACTTTTTAAGCTTTAGAATGAAGGAAGTAAACCAGGGTGATTTTAATCATTGATCATACTGGCTAAATTATAATCCAATCAGTCATTTGACTTAATTTGGTCCCACAATATTATATGTTGGAGTTTTGTTAGTGAACACAGCCAGCTGCAGGACTAACTTGCAGTATATTCACTACACCTGCGCGCTCCTACCTGTTTTGCAAACACGGCTATGTCTTCATTGAATGAGTCGGAGGAGCACACGTCACCTCCCGCCACCCCGGGCTCTCTGGGAGTGCAGGTAGCCAACTCACATTTCTCGAACACAAGAGCCAGCAGAGGGAATAAAGGGTGGCTGCAACACAGGTGAAGACAGACCAATTGATTCTATAGCCGTTATTAGGCCTACAAGAACAGTTGCCCACAGGACAACAAAGCAGCCACAGATTACATTTCACATTAACTTGGGGAGTCTGACTAAAGAAACCCGCTTTGTAAACTGCAACAAATATGTATTTATTCGATCGTAATGCAAAGGAAGACGCGCAGCATCGCTGCGGTGAGATAACTTCATCTTTTTTCAATGGAAACTAATTGTTCAGAGATTTGAAGCACCTGTCCATGCTACTGGCCTATAAGGTAAATTATTTCGTCTTGTGTCAAGCAGAAAAATAGAACGGAATCGAAAATTACTTAATCTCATAAACAGAATTAGTTGTAAAATAGATTTTAAATGGATTGCATGTGAAATGTCATTATGGCTGTCTGCCTAACAGCTGAAATAAAATTAGCTTTTGTGCCTATTGAATAATAACCAAAGACGTTTCATTTATAATAGTTTCTGTCATCTCATACTAAAAATCTGCACATTATTGTTATTGTTACTATTATATCCGCACCCGTAGATCTGGTCCTTGTCTCTCTTTAGTGCATCGTTGACAGCGCTGCCCATGCTGCTGGGCATGATGTTGTGCGGCGCATGGGCTCCATAGTGCTGCGTCGGGTGCGGTGGCGGCCCGTGGTTTAGGTGGTGGACCTGAGACAGGGGCCGGGGTGCGTGCGGGTCTCCGTACATGGAGGTGGGGACTCCAACTCCATCCATCGCGCCTCCGTAATGTGCCAGTTCATCGTACTGAGGTAAAAGTTGAAAATGACATTAGGACATGAACATGTGACTGGAGCATTAATAAGAAGTTACTATGATTTAAATTAATAAGAAGAAACCCAGGGACAGTTATTTCCTACAAACAACAACAACGTGTTCGTTGTATTCAGCATATAGACATTAGATTTGGTGCCCTGTAAAGATGGAAAATGTATATATGATTATAGTATTGAATCAATGGCTGAATTAGCTTTTTTCAGTCCACATCATATTTCTCATGCATGTATTTACCTTAAGCTAATCACTTGAGTCCGTTTTAAAGATGTAACATGATCTGTAGTGAAAATTAAAAAAAAATGTGCAAAGCATATTAATTATGAGTATTCTAAAATAATCCGTCAAATGAGACGTACCCTTTGCGCCATCTCCGTGCGCAACTTCCAGACGTGTAAAGAGAAGTTTCGTGTCGAGTTGTTAAATCGATGACTTTTACATCCAAAAGAGAATTATAATCCTGATCTGTTCTTTGGTATGGAGCAAGCCAATGATGGTTAGAAATCAAGGCAAAGTGATAAAAAATAACATCTGTCCTCCAGTTACCAGGAGTGTAACTTGCAACTGGCAAGCTGTTTCCTGTGACTCTTCAATGAAGGGATTAGTTATAATGTTTCAGATTGTAGGAGTATTTGATGTTAATCCGAAATTGTTCCTTTCACAGCAATGCACTGACGGTGCGCCGCTTAGTCCTCTGTTCTCAGTGTGTCCTCATGTCCACGTCTCTGCGCGCCGGCACGCTCACTGTTCGCTTGTCGGCTGGGGAGCAGCTTATAGGCTTACAGGAACAGGGTGGGCGCTACCAGTCCGTGTCTACCGACAAGGTACAGTGTTTTAAAACGTTATCTTCCGGTCGTTACTTTCAAAATAAACCCGGACGTCTAAACCTTTATTGATTCTGTCGGAAACATGGGTCGTTTCGGCATCAGAAGGAAGCGCACAAATGGAACATAAAGCGGAAATTCTTTATTTTATGTTAGACATATAATTTGTATACATTGTAATATTTGAAACTCATACAGTAGGTATGACAAAATGTACAAAACAGTAAGAAAATGATTTACTGTAAATTATGAAATGAGAATAATGGGACACAATACAGTATCATGTTGGTCCATTTTCAAAATGCAGTCATATATTTGAATTCTCAAATATAATCTACTGTAGCAGTTAAGGGTTTGCATCAGCTGTTGGGGCTGTGAGCACACCATTTACCTTCTTTAACATTTACTAGGTCAGTATATTAATGTTTTAGCAGTTTGTAATGTTCAGGTATGCAGAAAAATAGATTAAGATAAGATATTATTTGTCCCATAGTGGGGAAATTTCAATGGAACTCGTAGTTAATTCTAACACTGTGCATTTGAAACAGAAACACTGTGTGAGTTCAATGTACTCTTGTACTCAATGAAAGTGTTACTGAACATGCAGCTTTATCTTTTTACCCGATAACAGTGAATGTTGTTTATTGTGTTATACGTTCTGCTAGTGATATATATGATAATGTATATATGTCACATGTGCTGACAAAACAAATATGATACCAACCAAATATATATACCAACTTTGAGATTAAATGTTTGCAGCCTATATGAATATAAACAATGAAATAATCACATGAGCTTACAGTGTCATTTTATGCATTACGCTAATATCCAGCATAATGTCAAATGAGTAAACTTGTAGAGGTTAAGCGACAGTGGACATCATCTCGGACATTGTGCTGACTGTTGCAAGGATCTCCAGTTGCAGGATAGCTTTTCTCACCACCACACCCTGTAACATTCATAAGGTGGAACTGTGTGTGTATGTGTTTGTTTTTATTCATTTATTTTTTGCTGGTTGGTTGGTTTGTCTTTTGCCGTTTTGACAGCATCCTTGTCTGATGACAGCGTACACAATGGCTCATGTACAAAACATGAACACCAAAGTGCAAAATGCTTACCTACTTTGGGTTTTTTGACGCTTTTATTGAAAAATCTGTCTTCAGTTTGTATGAAAATCAATTTGCAAAAACTTTAAACTGTCACTTTACAGTTATTGTTAAATGAGAAATGCAGTGCAGACTTCTCTATTGAATTCAAACTTTAAATTGTATTATATATAATGTAATCTTTAACCCAAAAGTGACATTTGACATGATATTCAATGTGATCATCTGACTGACTGAAGCAAGTGCTTCATTCTCTAGAAATAAACTGAAAGTGTTGACCTTCAAAATTCTAAAATAGCATGCTTTGGAAAGTGGTGAACAGTGATAAGTATAGCATGTTATAAGGAGACAATACAACAAGCAAAAACAGATACAGATACAATAAACATGGATGACCCTATACAGAAAATAGCCTATGTTTTTTTTTTTAAGAAATTAGTTCCTATATTATTATTTTCTCTAATTCTTGATAAAATAAATGACCATTTATGACAATTTCTGTTAGGTCAGAACAGCATATACATTGTGTCAGATATGGAGAATACTGGCTCTCAAAGAAAAGGAGAGAGTGATCAAAATGTACCTGTCTACCACTCTGTTAATTCTCTCCACAAGGCGTAGTCTTGATGCTTTCATTTTAAGTCAACTTCAACTATGAGAATTAAGGGGGACTGGAGCCTGAGACAGGCCATGGCTTTTAGCCCAATTTATATTGGATGAGGCGGCTGGTAACGCAGATGAAATGTCAAAATAGCTGAATGTCATGAATAAATCCATAAACAGGCTTACAGCTAAAAGTTATTTGTATACAGTAGTGATACTACTCATATTACTATCACTACAGCTAAAAATAATATGATAAAATGTTTATTATCTTTCTGCCTTCTTGAAAGTGATTTTTCAAGTTTTTGATCTGTAATTATCAGTTTTAGTCACTTTTCTTTTCTTAAAGTATACAGGTGAGTGTTGAATAGCCATGGAATTTCATTTGGTCATATTGATTCTGTGTATGGACCAACCTTTGGGGCTGAAAAATGAAGCCAACACTTAAGTGTCAAAAGCAGCAGTCCCTCAAAGGGCCACTTGAGGTAGGCTCCAAAAGGGAATCAATTACATTTGATGACCATGTCAAAAAGCCCAACTTTACAGCAGAAACAAACATGTTTACGGCTTGGTAGAAAGAATGGCTTTAGTCTCTATAGCTGATTTTCCTCTTCATGACAACTGTACAGGGTTAATTTTTTTTATAGCACACTCGTTTAAAATATACAAAAACTAGAATTAAAAATAATTAAAGGCGTGGCCACTTTGATCGACAGTTGTCTGCTGGCTGCCTGCTCCAAACACAGAGCTCATTCAGTGACTGAACTTCAGCTGTGTTGGTGGTGTTTTTACTTCTTGGATAATTTTTCATGTAAAGACCAGATAAACAACATGGCTGCTGTGCGGTTAATTGTACTAACAGACTATCCAAAAAGTTGGTACTCCCGTTTTTTCGTTTACCAATAAATAGCCAGCTAATAAATTAGCCTCAGGCTAAAGTCCTCCAGCTAGATGCCATGACATCTGTGATCTGTTCTTGGTGTGTTTGTTCTTGGTGTTTGTGGAGCTGCTTGTTGGCTGGAGTTTGATTGTACTGCTGTGTTGACTGTGTTTCTCTTGGGTGTCCAGGACAAGTTTCTCCAGGGGAGATGGTGGAGGTTGATCAAAGCTAACGATGCTGATGGGAGCATATGGTACCACAGTTGTGTGTTAGAATTTCGGGTAATAATACTTGAATAAAAGGCATCTATGCGAGGTTGAAAAATAAAGGTCAGACAAGTTAGTTAACTAATGTTACGTAATCTTAAACTGAACTATGTGCAAGTACAATAAGATGCTTGTAACTTAAAAATATTAATGTCTAATTTTTGTATGTTTCCAGAAATAACGTTAACCTCAATGTTGTTACTGGAGTTGGTTACTGAAGCTAAACAGTAATGTAAAATTTCATGGTCCATGAACTCAAACTTTATTATTTTTACTAATATTATTGCTAAAACAGAAATTTCAAATTTATTACACTCCAGAAATCGACTGATTGTGATTGGCTGGAGGCTGAAATGTTGACATATAACCTTTCGCCGGCATATTAGGAGGAAATGTGTAAAGTACCGTAACCATTGGCGAAGTTGGCTGGAACCACAGGGTTAGCTGGCGAGTTTGTTAGGTTCAAGCTTGGTGGGCGTGTTTCATCAAACAGGCTTCATTCAGCACCACCCTGGCTCAGCCTCTTTGTCCATATTTGGATTAACTGGAGTAAGGCAATGTCACCCCTGCAAAGATGATGAAGTCCTACAATTGGCTTCAGAATCACTCTTCAGAAATCTACAGGTGATGTCACGGAGAATACATCCATGTTTTATACAGTCTATGGTATGGACATCATCAACCTGTGAAATTCCTTTGGTCTACATGATTTATGTCTTCTGCTGCATATTTATTTACCCCTCAGTGATTTAAGTGTCTCTTTGTGAAGTTAGAGTCACTAAATGCAACAACCATCAATAACAACAATATAATGTCAGTTAATTTATGCCACTGTATTCCCTTAAACATATAATTAACATCTGTTTGGGATAGGAAAAAATATGAGAAATATACAGCAGCAAGAAGCATAATACCATAAGCACAATTACATCTCTATTTACATACAGTGTAACTGAAAGAACCAATATTTACGATGCAGATGTGTCCTATTTTCAAGTGCTTTGAGAGGTGGCTTAAGAAAGTGTTCTATTGAATGTAGTCATCTATTTAACAAGAAGGAGTTGCCATATTTTCAAAAAGGTATTATCTTTGTTGACCAGCTTGTAATGCAATCTCTCCAAATGTAGTTGTTCTTATATCTCCCAGATCTCTGAACCACTCCTGGAACAGAGGACTAGTCTCTGACTTTCAAAATTGTAAAATGAGGCTTTTAGCCAGCAATGTACATAGGGAAATAACTTGCTCTAAATACTTTTCATGAGATGGACTTATCACTACTGAAACAAAGATGGTCAGAACTGGGTGTGGTTGCTGTGATTTTTATATAAATAAAATTGAATTCAACTGAGTATGTAGTCAAATTCAAGGCAACAGATGGAGGCTAACTTACAGCAGGGTCTTTCAATACTGATATGAAGATATGAACACTAACACCCCTGTTAAGTTTGATTCCATTATCACCTGCATGTGATACTACAGAACCAACATTCATTTAAACTACTGTTATGCTATTGCCATTTCAGCTACTAGAGATGAAAATCACAAATCACTCAGCTGATTTGAATAGTTTCTTACAATGCAATCCAAATATTCATAATCGCTATGAAGTTTACTGACTTATTTCCTAAGCTCTTTCGTGGGATTACTTGACAGTAATAAAAATATTGAAAAACACCATTCTGTAAATATAGAAGACCAGATCATCACCAAAGTGCAGTTAAGATGATGCAAACCCATCAACCCCCCAAAATAAATACAGAATATTATATGAATATATGTAAGTAAATTGTGTTATTATAGCATTCCCTACTGCATACACTCCAGTGCCATCTACATTGACACCAATATTAAAAAAAATGATATTCAATATTTTGGAATTGCTCCCACATGAATATAGATTAAATTAAAATTCCTATTGTAAATTCTACAGATGGATTTTCATTTTCCTTTTTCAGTCAAATTGTAATGTCCTGTGTCTTCATCAGCTGTCTCTGTTTCTTCCTTATTCACACTGATGGAGCATTTGCTTAAAAAGTTGAGACTTTCCAGGACGTTATTTTTTCATCAGAAATATTTTACACACTTTTCTTTGATATGCCCCATCAGTGAATTCTTAAAGGCATACATTTGAATTATAAATACACTAACTATAAGGAAACAGGCAAAACATGCACCATGCCCCAGGCTACATCTCTCCTCATTGCATATAATTTCCTCCTCTCCCTGCTTTCTCCTTTGTGTTTACCTCCCTCTCCCTCCCTTCCTACGCACACACCCTCCCACCACCCAGGCCAGCCAATGTGATCTGAATGGAGGCTGATTCAAGGTGTCAGGCCCTGTCTTAAATGTAATAAATTACCATAGAGCCAGGGAATGGTGCATCCCTCTCGACACATCACCAGAGAAGGGGCCTGTGCACCAGCATCCTTGACCTCCTCTTCTACCCCCACCCCTCACAAACACACACACAAACACGCACACACACTCCCCGTCTACACAGCCTTTCCCTCCATCGTCAGCCAGCCCTGGTCTGGCTGGCTCTGTCACCCATCATCCTGTTCCCGAGTGAGAATCATTAGCATTGTCAGAACTGGCTCGCAAAGGAGGCCAACAGAGACCTGGGTGGGGGGCTTATATGAGTATGTAGTAGCATGCACGTATGCATAGATGTGTATGTGTATGCAGGTGCCACTCTGAGTTTTATGCCCAAATCTGTGTGTATATTTGTGTGGGTTTACATGTCAGTGGGGATTGGTGTGTGTGGGTGTGTCTGGGATGTAAAGCAATAGCAGCAAGCTAGAGATGTATGCAGATAGAGGAAGGCTTGGTGAGAGCAGTTGATCAATGATAAACAGTATGTATGTGGCAGGTCTCAGCGTTCGCCTGAGCGGACTGTGAGCTGAGCTATGTTGATGAAATGTGCAGAAATGGTGTATGGGTAAACTCTCTAAACAACTTGTACAGCTACTGGTGGAGTTAGAGCAAATACCAGACTGATCAGTATCGTCTGATAAATCTAAATCTGCTAGTAGATTTAAATCTGCTTATAAATCAAGCTGTTGTCTTATAATGGGAAATTATTTTTATTACAATTAATATCTTATTACAATTTATATATATATATATTTTTCCTAGTTTTTGTCATCATTTCCATCTAATAACACTGTACTCACCATAGTAATTGCTGAGATCTGTGAACATGGTAACATCACTACATCAAAGAAGAGGTCTTTTCGGGCTCCTAGACCCAACAGGACCTAAATTATATTCAGTCCAAACTACTGGGACTAGTCATTTGGTCCAGCTCACTATGCTGAGGAATTATGCTCATATTGGACAGTTCTGCAGCTTATGAATTATGTCCGTTACTAATGTTCACTGGACATGTTGCAAAATGTGGAAAAACTGAAGTTAAATATGTGGGTGTTAGATGGGCATGTAGCACATCTGACTTTCATGTGGGAGGCCAGAGTTTGTGTTAAACAGTTATCCATAGTTTTAACACACAACAACAAAGTTTGGTATCAGGTCTGAATTCCCTGAAGATCTCTACAGCAAAGTTTGATGGGTTACATGGACAGTCATAACGGACAGGTTGGGAATGAACATTTTAAACAAATATTTTATCCAGATTTTCTAAGTGACTTCATTTAGAGGTAAAAATGAAAGTGAGCACAGCTGAAATGCCACTAATAAGAACATTGCAGCAGAAAGTAGTAAGTTGGTAAACTGGGATGGATATTTAAAACAATTTGAGTAATAATTTTACTGTTTACTTTTGAGGTTTTCTTTCTAAAATAAGTTTGCCTGACCTGTGGATTTGTCTCCAACCTATCTGATCAGATGACTGCTAATATTTTTGACCCTTCAGACTTCTTTTGAGTGATGTTAACACATTCAAAGATCTCAGCACACAAGATATCCCTCAGCTCCCAGTCATGGAAATAATAACCCTGTTAAATGTTTTTGCCCTGTCTCTGTTCAAACATGGTCTCTGGTGTCAGATGAGAATGTTCTTCTGGATCTTTCTCCAGTCATCTGATGACTCTTGGTTGATGACTTAGACCTCTTCTAGTGGATTCTGTAAGTAGTTTTGGTCTGGTGTTCACAGACAGGTGATGTTGTTTGTTTCTTTCTGTTTCGCTGATGTAGTGTTATCCATAGCTGTCATGGTAAGTTCTGACTCCATGTGACTTGAAGACTCTGGCTAGATGTTGTGGCAGTCCAGAGTCCCACTTGGATAAAGGTGGTTAGTTAGATTAGTTTCATTGTTGTCTGTCCTGCTCTTAATTTAGGATGATGCCTAAACAAGAATTTTCCATCTACATGGCACTTCCATCATGCTTCACTAAAGTCAACAACAGAGTTCATTTTCCTAAGCCCCCCCCTGTAGCCTTTCTCTCCCTGCAAGTCCTCATATGCAGCAGCACCCAAGTCCTGACATAGTGTGATGGTCATTAATCTGTTAAAATGTGCCTACATCTACAATGCATGTGCATACCTCTCAGAGTTTAAGGCAGCAATTGTTGTGCTTTGATAAAAGGTAGCTGTCATCATTTCCATAAACCGTAAATCAAAGATTACTTATTATAAATCTCTCAGCTAATGCAGCCTCTACATGTCATTAATCTTTATGATAATCAGTCCTCTGCAAGCAATTAGTCATTAGATTACATGCTGTCTACACCCCTGAAAAAATTGTATAGTACATGTATAGTCTGTGTCATCATGTGTGTATCATGTTTTATTTTGCTGTCATTTAACAAAACTTTGTTTAAAAATTGGATTTTAATAATGATTCCTTCATCAATACAACTAGAAACCTTCCATGTACATTGAGTGTCCATTATAAAGGTCAGACCCGAAATGTGTTCGCTGTCTTCAATGTTAGCTGCAGCCCTGGTAAATGACTACTCACATGATTTATCATTACACTTCCTCTTATGGGTCACATTCAAAAAACACTGGATCATACATTTGCCACATTGCAACCAATAAGATCTTTTCATTAAAACCATAATCTAGCAAGGGTAAGAAAAAACTAACAATAATAATAATTATTATTAATAATAATAATAATATTGAGGCAATATCTGAACTTTTATTTATTCCACATTGAGCTAGTATTATTATATACAAGAATAATCGGGCTTTAAAGGGAGTCAGAAGAGGTGAGAAGTCAAACATTGTGCTGAGGTTTTATTTACTGCTCAAGTCAGAGCCTGTGATTTCTTTGTTTTGCACCTATGGGTCACTGCTCATTGTGTGAGATCTGAGACACATGAGTCCCATGAAGTCCCACAATGAGTCTGAGTGTGTTCTCCTCTAATGATTAACCTATCATTGTTGAGTGGTGCATCAAGGTGGAAGACCAGACTAGAGCCCCCTGAAGTCCTCATTTTGTGTGCTTCTGTATGTGTGTGTATTCATGCAGGCGTGTGACTGCATAAGAATGAGATGCCCAGCCTCACATGCATGTGTATGTACTCTTCCCCTAGTCTGGGCATCAGTATTAATGAGCCCAGATTTCATTTCCGATGAGCGATTATTTGACTGTTCATTTGGCTAAGATTTATGATGAGGCCCTATATCTGTAGCCTGCAGCACTGCTCTAGTCTTTAATAATGGAAAATGAACACATTAATCACCCTGTAGCAGTCAGCCACAGAAAGCAGTGGAGCCCCATCCAATCTGCATCACTGGATGAGAGAGAATATCGCAAAAGCCTTATCTAATACATGGTGGTAGGAAAAAAATACCTGTTTAATTGAATATGATTTAGCATTCAAAAAATTGGACAACAGTCACACACACATAGACACACTCGTGGTCCTACTGTGATCAAAGACTTGGCCTGTTAACTTGGTCAGTTTATCAGCTGAGGAGGGATAAACACGATCACAACAACTGCGTTTACCCAGGGTGGAGCGGGGCCGCTGACCACAAAACTCCATGAGTCATTGATAGGCACTGCCTATCACTAACCACACCTGATGTTGGGCCAGAGGTCTGAGATCTTGGAGCTGACTGAACAAAAGATCAGACGCAGTGCTGCCTTTTCATTACTCTCACCTATCAGGAGCAACACTCACAGAGCTGAGAAATAATTGTGACTTCACAAGCACACAGATTACATGGAGTGGCAGCATAATGGCCTGATCTGATTCCATACAAATATGTGTAGCGTAGCTGCCCTGTAAAGCATTAATGCATGACATTATTTGATTTGATTTGATCTTTGAAAAGAGAGACTGATATGCAGTAACAGTGTACATATCAAACTTTCCTGTTGTTGTGAAAGCATATGTGGAAATGCAGCCTTATTGCCAGACAGTGGCATATGTATAAAATAACAATACAATATCTGCATATGGCAACTACAATATGGTTAAAGTATAGGGAATAATTATGGTTAAGACAAGGCCAAAAAAACCAACTACTTTCAACTTCACTACACAGAGGACACAGTACTTCCTACACTGACACTGAACCTCAAGGCATGTTTATTTGTCCAAAATGAACATATATTGTACACATAATACACATAATCATAATAATCATAATGTGTGTACACACATACACACACACACAATAAGGGCGAGAAGAAGGGAAGAAGAAATATTTACATGAAGCCCTTTGGAATTTTCAAATCATGCTGGGATAAAATGGGTCATCAGTTTTTGAGTCCTACCAGTGTGAGTACATGCTGTCATTAAAGCAAAGCATAAAAAAAACTGTTCCATTGCGTCTGTCCCTCAGAAAATGGCTGACCAGTTATTGTCTTCACTTCAAGCAGTTCTGAAATTTTATAAAGTGAAGGTGTTATATAGGCGTATAATTCACATTAATTTGTTCACTGTATATTTTTGCTCTATGTTCAAGACATGAAAGCAACCCAATGAAGAAAAATATTGCTTGTTGCTGCATGCCTGGGAGAACTGTAGTACACATTGAGAACAATTCTTTGTATCTATGTCCTTTTATCATTCCTTGATATTACTCTTATTTTGTTCCTACTCCAGCTTGCATAATATAAATGACAAAATAAATTTAAAAAAATAGAAAAAACTCTCATATTTCATTAATTTTGGACTCTGCTCTGTACTGTCACTAAAGATCTGGTTGGTCATTAACCATTCAAAGCACTGGAGTGTGTGTCCATGAGTTTGTGTGTGTGTATCTTTCATTCCCTTGGGCATTGTGGACAGCAGCCAGCTAGCTCATTATGTCTCCTTTGGAGGATTTTAATTGTTAATTCAGAACAAAGACTTTGGCTCAGTGACCACTTCTGTGCCAAATCCCATGGTGGTGCATGTGTGTGTGTGTGTGTGTGTGTGTGTGTGTGTGTGTGTGTGTGTGTGTGTGTGTGTCTCTCTCTCTCTCTCTCTATATATATATAGACACACACACACAGACACAGGATGTGTTGAAAGATGGCTAAGATTAGAAATTGACCTGTAATTCTGGTCCGTATAACACAGCACTTACCTTTAGACAATTTGATGAATTAGGGTAACACCACTATGAATTGCTTAGATACCATAGATAGACAACATATAGATAGATAGAATAATGGGTCAACTGTACTGTTAAAGACAAGAGCACTAAATGTCATTGTACTGGCATTTCAAAGAAACATACTTATGGGCAAGCTCATAATAGTTTTGCAGCCTCTGGCACAGAGCAGGGCCTAATTTCCACCTGATTTTTGCCTTGCATCAAAATGACATGGCTGTACTCTGTGAGTGCAGCTCAACTATAGGCTGGATATGCCCCCTGCTGGCTCAGCTGGTAACCAACAATTCCTAGTTATACAGCCTAACATCACCATCTACTGGATGTATGACAATACTATTACATGTCTGGTATAAGTTCTGCTGCTGCTGTTGGGTAAATTCTTCAAACAAACTTGTGAGCAGCTCTTAATGTTGGAATGGAAGTGGGGAAAGAGAAATTTAAGAGAAACAGACTACCAAGAATCTAAATCATCAATACATTCCTATGGAATCTTGTTACAAAAGACAGGTGCTAAAACAGCATTCATCTTGAATATGATAATATTTTTTAAGTATTATGTAAAAAATCCAGTTATAATTATACATTTTGCTATATTATAATATAAGTACTACCCTACAACAATAATGTACTGTATAGTAATGGTTTATTGCCTAATAAATGTGAATAAAATCAAGGTGCTAGGATGGCAGCGTGTCCTTCAGCACAAGTGGAAACAATCTTCAAGAGGTGGATAAATTTTTCTAGTAGCCTGACCACACAAAAAAATGCAAATGTAAATTCATGAGCGCACAGCTAGAAAATGTTGGAAAAAACACTGTGGTATGTACATCTAAAAGTGTTTGTATTTTTATGCTTAATTTTTATCCTATTGTGATTCATTCATAATGCATAAATGCAAGCATGTTCCAATTACACCACTAATATTCACTGTGAAGCCTCTTGGTAACACCAATTTTAAAATCTCACATACACTGTTAATGATACGGAAACCTTTTTAGATTCATTTATGATATCTAGCCTGATTACTGTAATGTCTGTCTCTCTGTAGTGTCAAACCAACCATTAAGAATCTTCACATAGTCCAGAATGCCACAGCAACACAGCAAATATCTCTCTCTCTCATAACGTGTTAGATGGATTAGTACCATTTTGTCCAGGTCCCTACAGACCTGCATGGCCTCTTGGCTCTCTGAAGGGGCACTCAGATTTTAATTATTCTTCAGAGTCAATAAAAATCCTGTGGCATGAAAGTTTTGTGTAAAACCACAAATTTGTCTCAGAAGGATTTACAGTCTGTGCAACATAAAGATTCCTCCATCTTTAAGACTCTTGAAGTGGTTAAAGAAAAATTCCATAAAACCTTTTGCTGGGATAAAAAAAAGTAAGAAACTTTAGTTCTGCAACAAAAAAGCTTTTCTTTTGAATTCCCTAATGGCATCTGTGTCTTCTTACCTTACTGTAGCTTGGTGACCTATGCTTAGATGTCTTACTTTTGCCCTTTTCTTGCAAATCTTGTATGTTTTTGCTTCATGTTATTGTGTTTTATCATATTATCAAATCAATTCCCAAAATTGTTGTATAGTTTTTTTTGTTTTAGTGTGGACATTATACTCTTATAGAGAGACAGGAGAAGCATAGTTTTTTTTAACATTAATGTAAGACTTAGAACATAACTATGCATTAGAAAAATAGTGATATTCACATCTGATCAGCAAGAGGCAAAGGGGAAAGGATGATTTTCATCCTCAGACTCTTTGAATCATGCTGCATGTAGAGGATTGTGTGATTCAGTTTCCTGGATCCTGGCACTGTGTATTTGAATGGTATTGTAATCATTAATGAAAGAGGGGCAGGTGAAACAGACGATATTTTGATAAATCACCTCTGGTAAATGGTCTGCATTTATATAGCTCTTGTCTAGTCTTCTTAGACCACTTAGCCCACCTATTATCCTTGCGGTCAATTTGACCCCATTCAATGTTTATCATTCAAAAAATAATAGTTGACCTTTTTTTTTGCTTCATATTTCATGACTTTTCCTAATTTGATGGGTACAATTGATTTAGCATAAAATTATTATGATGATATTTTTTCAATGTGCTGAACACATATTGCACACATCGGTTTTCCTCTGGGGTCAATTTGACCTCAAGCTATTTTAGCTGTGTAAACCTTGTCTGTCTGTGTGTGATCCATGTGTGACCTAACTAGAAAAGGGACACTCTTTCAATGACAAGAATGTACACATTTTGGACAGGGAAGATAGGTGGTTTGAAAGAGGAGTGAAAGAGGCCATTTATGTCAGAGTAGAGAAGCCATCACTCAACAGAGGAGGAGGCCTCAGACATCACCTGTCTCCCACCTACAATGCTGTCCTTTCATCTCTTCCCAGGAGAGTAAACAACCACTTGACCTCATGTGACAGTGTTAATGGTCATTCACACTTGGCATCAGGTGACTCACAAATGACTCTCAACAACCGTCGTTTAACACCCACATCACCAACATCATGACTGTGAGAGTCATGAATGTAAAAAGTTTGACCTGATGGTGGTGCTGCAGGGAAGGTCATATCATCACCAAAACCAAAAGGGTTCATACTCTTGTGGTCATTAATGTTGTCAGTAAATTTGAGAAGATTTGGATGAAAACTTTTCAAATTCAAAAGTTTGGTCTGATGGTGGCGCTAGAGGACAGGTCAAGGTTTCATTATCAAGGGGTTATTTATGTATTCAACAAATAAACAAAGAGCCTGACACAAAAACTTGGTCAACAATTTTCTGTAAATCATTTTCTGGAGGCAAATATCCCTGGGGTCAGATTGACCCCAAGGGTAAAATCTGTTAGTAATATTTGAGGATAATAGGAGGGTTAGAGTGCTTCACAAAGCAAGCCAGCATTCACCCATTCACACAGTGGCACACCGCTAACCACAAACAAACATTAACCCACGGGAGTTCAGAATCTTGCCTAAGGACACTTCGACACGTAGACTGCAGGGGCCAGGGATGAACCACTAACCGATTGGTGGACTGCCTCCGTCTGGTTACATACTGTCTCCTGATTCAGGCTTTTTGAGACTCAGAGATCCAGTATGTCACAGTTGTAGCAGGTACTTGAACACAGAAGTAGTTATGCACAATGAAAGCTACAGAACATTATGAGCAGTGTTGGGCAAGTTACTTAAAAAATGTACTGCATTATGGATTACTTGTTACTGTCATTTCAAAGGAATTACAATATTACTGTCTCTGAATTGTAATGCATTACACTACTACTGCATTACTTTTAAGTTACTTTCACCAAAATAACTGGAAGTATGGATTTGGTGTTATAAATTTAACTTATTGCAGCTCATTACACATCCAGTAGAGGGCGATAGCTGAGACTGAGAATGACTGAGCTAGGCTTAAGGCTAACAACAGTAGAATATATAACAGTAGAATATATTGCCTAATAGGCACAATAATGGTTCATGGTGCAATACAAGGAAAAATCATAGCCAGAATCTCAAAAACAGACAAAAGGTCAAAGTCTGGTAAATTGTGATAGAGATACTGTAACTGTAACCTAAAGCCTAATGACATGATGAGATACAGTCTTTTTTATTTCTATTCCTTTATTCTCCATCACCAAGACGGTTGCGTTTTGGGGTGAGCAGAAGACTCCCGAGACTGACAAGTCTTTCTACTGGTGCGCTGGATGGTGTTGGTGCATTATAACGAAGTGCGATTTTTTAAATTCTTGGAAACAGGTGGAGGCTTTCCATCACAGGGGCAGAATTCAAGTAAGACGTTACTTCTGTTTCCACTGACATGGGCGCATCAGCTGAGACATTGACCTGTTTGTCAAAGGAGTTTAGCTTGAAGCTAAACAGCAACATAAAATATGACGGTGTATGAACTCAAACATTATTATTTATATTTATAACTTCCCAGCCCTTCTGCAATTGACCATTTAGGGATTTTTGTTAGATTAATCTAACTTTTACATTGAAATCAACAATGTTTGTTTTTCAGCCCTCGGCTCAGTCCTGTTTTTTTGGAGGTTACAAACAATGCACCCGGTTTGGAAACCTTGTACCTCCTTTTCCATGCTTGGCCAGAAGAAATGGTGCCTCATATGAGCTAGAGTCCTTTCCACGCCTGCGCGAGCTGCAGCCTCGTGGCACCTCCACCACACGTCCTGGTGGCTGAAATCTGGACAAACTATTTGGAAACGAGGCTCACAGTCATAAGAGTCACTTTCCTACAGAGGATCCCGTTGTACAAGCAAAGTCTTTTCCTTTGTTGTAGTAGCCGTTTAGCAGTTTCTGGCAGAGCTCCCCTCTCAATCTTGTTTGGGACTATCCCTCTCTCCACATACCTCCGTACAAGCTGGATGTTCGGATCTACCTCCTGTAGGGCTTTCCAATCCTCTCCAAGCTCTCCTGTGTCCTCTTGGTCAGTGGCTGTTGTTGCAGTGGTAATAGTTGCAACAGTGGCATGTCTCTTCTGGGCAGGAGCTGTGGGAAATCTGGACAGTGCATCTGCGTTTGTATTTTCACGTCCTGCTCGGTACTTCACTTCAAAATCAAAGGAAGCCATTTGGGCAACCCACCTCTGCTCGACAGCCCCAAGTTTAGCAGTCTGTAAGTGGGCTACTGGGTTGTTGTCAGTGAATACTATGAATTTGGCTCCCGTTAGGTAGTCCTTGAATTTTTCAGTTATTGCCCATTTGAGTGCCAGCAACTCTAGTTTGAACGAACTGTAATTGGAATCATTTCTCTCTGCGGGGTGCAAACTTCGACTTGCATAAGCAATGACACGCTCTTTGCCATTCTGAGTTTGTGCCAACACTGCACCAAGCCCACTATGACTTGCGTCAGTGTACAAACTGAAGGGCTTTGTGTAGTCTGCATAGGCTGGAATTGGAGCTTGAGTTAAGGCCTCTTTCAATTGGTCAAATGCAACTTTACACTCTGGTGTCCAATCAACTACTTTTGCACAAGATCTTTTGTCGCTTTTAGGGATTCCAGTTAGCAAAGAGATAAGTGGATGAGCCATTTTTGCAAACCCCTGGATAAACCATCTATAGTAGCCGGCTAACCCTAAAAATGCCCTCACCTCTCTCACAGATGTTGGGATGGGCCACTCAGTCACCGCAGCAACCTTCTCTGGGTCAGGCATCACACCGGCCTGGTTCACTATATGGCCTAAAAACTTTACCTCTCGCTGGAGGAGTCGACATTTGTTCGGCCTCAGTTTCAGTCTGTGTCTCCAGAGCCGCTCGAAGACCTCTTCCAGATTCTGTAGGTGATTATCAAAATCAGGTGAGTACACAAATATATCGTCAAGATACACAAGCAAGGACTTGGTGATTTGGCCGCTTAGACGCTGTTGCATTAATCGTTGGAATGTCGCAGGTGCATTACAGAGGCCGAAAGGCATACACTGGAATTCAAACAGGCCTAAGGGCGTGGTAAAGGCGGTCTTCTCTCTATCCCTGGGGTCAACTTCTACCTGCCAATACCCACTAGAGAGATCCAAAGTTGAGAACCACTCTGACTTTGAGCGGGAGGTGAGTGTGGGGTAATTATTCAAATTTCTCAAACGCACAGGGACCCTACCATTCTTGACGTTGGTGAGCGTGCGGGCCACAGAGACTGTGTTCGGCTCGTCAAGGGCCTCAACCAGGCCACAGTAGTCCCTTCCTGCTGGTCCAGCTCGAGCCCGTCCCCAAACAACAATCTCACTCCGAGCAGGGATCCTGACTCCTCTTTGTTGAGCTGGGCAGACATATCCTCTGAACCCATCCTCCGTACTGACAGCAGTTCTTCGGCATAAGGCAAAGGCTTCTCTCCATGCCTGCTGGGACCTTGGGCTTTTGCAAGAAAAAGTCAGGGGCTTTTCAGGGCCATTAAAAACTGCATCCCAACATGGTTTAATTACATTCATGCCAATTATAAAAGGATTGATGGAGCATTCATCAGAAACAACAAAAACGCCTTATTACGCAATCTCAACACCCTCTATTTTAAAGTCCATTAGTGCATACCCTATGCAGGGGATCTTAAGGCCATTTGCTGCTTTTAGCTTCACGTAAGCAGGTACATTGTTAACAGTATAGTCGGAAAAATGTTTCAAAAATAGACTCTGTATACGCTGTATAAGAGTTACTTGCGAACCAGTGTCCAAAAGTCCTTCTATATTAACACCACCTACTGACACATCCACGTAGGGGCAGTTTCCAACTAGAGCTGTAGTGGCCCTTTGGTCTTCTCCAAGACCAGACCCCACTGCATGGGCCTCAACAGTGGGGTGGCTTAGTTTAAAGCTGGCTGAGATACAGAGGGCGCTTTACAAAACCTGGCAATGTGACCTGGCTAGTTGCAGTTTCTACAAATGGGCCTACCTCCCTCATCCCATCGGTTACTGGTGTGAGGCCACTGGTATCTCCTCTCCAATCGAGGCTGGGGTGCATTGTTGTGGCGTATAGGCACAGGGCTGGCTGGTCTCAGCTCTCTGATGAGCTCACGAGCAAAGTCCTTCATTTGGTCCTTCACCTCCTCCACAACTTCCCTCTTTAGCTCCTGCTTCCATGAGTCAGCCTGTTGGTGAGACCTAGAGTGGTTAGGGTCTCTTACCGCAGCGCAGGTTGCTTCAGGCCACCTCAGATTTTGCATTTCTTCCTCGAGGGCTTCCTGTTGCAAGGAACTGAAGGTTGTGTCAGGGTCCAAACACACAACTCTCTTTAGTGCTCTGAGCAAGGCGCCATCCTCTAGGCCAAGCATGAACTGGTCCCTCAGGTGGGTGTCAGTGGGCGCTCCACCCTGATCCTGTTGCTGTAGTCTACGATACAGTTCTCTCAAGTGCAGGGCATACGCTTGAATGGACTGACCCGGTTTCTGCACACAACCAAAAAACTGAGACCGTAAAACAGACACAGGCACTTCCTTTACATAGAGTTCATCCAAAGCAGTAAAAATTTTTGCAACCCCATCACGCTCACCCTCAGCCAGCACATTAATTTGCCGCTTAGGCAGCCCAGACAATGCACCAATTAAAATTTTAACTTTTTGAGGTTCAGTTAAATTATTGGCATCTAAAAGACCTTGCATTTGCTCCTTCCATTCGGAGTGTTTTAAGTCACCATCTTGGCCCTCAAATTTAGGCACCCATGGGGCCCCAGGATAAATGGGCATCATCATTTTGAATTAAAAATTTAAAATGTTAAAATTATACAGTGCAAAAAAAAAAAAAAAAAAATTCACAAACCTGTGATCCTGCCGACAACGCCAGAAAATCTGTGGCCGAGTGGAGTATTAAGAGTAAAAAAAAACTAAATAAAGTTATGGTTAAAAGATTAAAATGCCGACAGTGCCACCTAGCTAAGGGACTAGGACCCAATTTAAAAAGTACAGGTTCGTCAAACCAAGGGGTGAGCAGTGAATTAAAACCTAGAGATAAAAAGTGCTCAATGAATTTATTACAATTAAAATATTTAGAATACAATAAATGTTAAAATAGGGCAGAGGATGGCTTAAATGTCAGTTAAAATGGGTCATGGCTAAAATGGAGGCGAGAATAAATTTCTAAAATCTAGACTTATCAGGAGGGGGGAGAGGGGCTCTTCCCGCGTCGTCGTCCAGCTCCCTCTGCAGCCTCCACCAGGTTGCCGAGCTGTGCGCCTCAATAGACACCAAACACACACGCCACGTGCCTCGAACCCTCCGGCTGCACCACATCGGCCGGCTCTGCATCTCCTCCAGCCCTGGCTTGGTCTCTGGTCTGTGCTGCGCTCCCAGTCGCCTCCGTCTGCCCGTAGTCCTCACCTGTGCCGCCTCTGCCTTTCTGCACACCCGTGCTCGCTGCCCTTCCGTCCTCCCTCCCTTCCTTCAGTAGTTTCTGTCTTTTGTTGACCCACTTTCCAGTTTCCTGCTGCAGCGTTGATTTGCAACAGGTGCGCTCACCCAATGTCTGAATCTCTGTCTTGATGAGGTAGTGGGGGTGGTGTAGTGTAAAAACACTACATAAGAAGGCTCTGAATGTAATGAAGGAGATGATAAAACTCTCATGGACTGTGTAGCAATAAATATAGCAACTAAAAACCAACATATAAGCATAATGATCTGAATGATATTGTGTGTTTAATCAAAGACATGTTATAATCATAAAAATGTATGCTAGTCAGAGGTTATTTGAGGACTGTATCATCCAGTGTCAGGCACCGGTGCTATCTGAGGTTTCGAGCTGAAAGTTTCAAGGAAAGCACTGTGCTATCTGAACGTTCTAGCTGGCTTGTTTCTCTGACTAGCAGGCTTGTTTCTTGATTTGTTATACCATTTGATATTTCTTTTTAAAAAATAGGAAGTGAGTCAAGCCAGAAATAATGGTGGCTGAAAGTACCACGAAAATACAAAAAAATAATAATAAGGGCCATGAAAAAATACCGGGAAGACCAAAAGGCCCGTGGAAAGTACCAAGAAACCCGAACATATTGGTGTCACAGAGCCAAAGATGAGGTAATTTACCTGCCCCTAGGAGGCGGATACGAACTCAACAAATTATAATGGTGTAAAGAAAAAGTACATTTGGACCAGCCTCTAGGGGGCAAAACTAAGAGTCAACGAATTTTTATTGGTGTAAAGTCCATAATGCTATAGGTTTGTGGGTTGGACAATAGGCGTGGAAATCCACCCTTCAAACACTATAAAAGCAAATGTAAGTTTCATTTTAGCTCAGAGAGCTCTTGGACTGTGCCTTGTGTACATGCTATTTGTTCTCTCACTTTATTATTGATAATAAAGAATTGTCACAACATCTTGGACTCCTGTTTGAAGATCTTTTGAGACCTGTTTGAAGGTGTTTTGGAGCAGTTTCCAACAAGATTTTTAACCAATTTGCTGAAGGTTCTGAAGAAGTTTTTTGATCAATTGAACACCTTTAAAGCCTGATTTTGGGCCATTGGCCTGAAACTTGGGTCCAGAAAATTACCCTACAGTGGCCTGCGCATAATTAACTAAAAAAAAAGTGTTTTAGACCACAAAAACACAGCAACCAAAGTACATGCAAATAAATAAATCGATCAAATAATCAAACCACACAAAACAATATTCAATCAAAGCATGCAATGAAAATTAAAGATAAATCAAATAAAAGGCCATATTACCACAATGAGGCCATACTATCTGCCTCGGGAGTTCTCGCATGTTATCGTGATAGCTGCGTATATTCCCCCCTCTGCTAACGCCAATGCGGCCTGTGATGTCATCCACTCTGTCACGGGCCGGCTGCAGACCCAACATCCCCAGGCCCTCCTTGTCCTCTCTGGGGACTTCAACCATGCCTCTCCATCCTCCACTCTGCCCACCTTCACTCAATATGTCACATGCTGCACTAGAGACAATAGAATACTGGACTTGTGTTATGCCAACACCAAGGAGGCATACACTTCATCACCCTTTCCTCCCCTGGGAAGATCAGACCACAACCTGGTTCATCTTCAGCCTGTGTACAAACCTCTGGTACACAGGCAGCCAGCACAGTGAAGAGATGGTCCGACGAGGCTGACGAGGCCCTGAAGGACTGTTTCAACACAACGGTGTGGGAGGAACTCTGCGATTCTCATGAGGACGACATCAACAGTCTCACTGACTGTATCATGGACTATATCAACTTTTGTGTGGATAACACTGTACCCACCAGGACTGTACAGTGTTTTTCTAACAACAAACCTTGGATAAATCCTGATATAAAGGCTCTTCTTAAGGAGAAGAAGAGGGTCTTTAAATCAGGAGACAAGGAGGAGCTGAAGGCTGTGCAGAGGGAGCTGAGACAGAAGATCAGGGAGGGGAAGAACAGCTACAGGAGGAAGATGGAGGAACAGCTGCAGCAGAACAACATGAGCGGAGTCTGGAGAGGCCTGAAAACCATCTCTGGCCACAAGGGGCCGGACTCCCAGGCTGTGGGGGACCAGATGTGGGCGAATGAGCTGAAGTTTGATCAGCCATCTGCCCTTCCCCCGGCCCAGCCCTCCCTGCTGCAACCCTCCTCATCGACACCTCAGATGGACTGCTCCACCCCCACCTGCCCTCCTACAACTCTGAGCTCAACCCACCCTCCCGCATCCACCAGCACAAACCCCCCCCTCTCCAACCTGACCCTCACAACAGCCCAGGTGAGAAACCAGCTCCGGAAGACCAAGGCGAGGAAGGCGGCGGGTCCAGGCGGCATCAGCTCCAGGCTCCTGAAGTCCTGCGCAGACCAGCTGTGCGGGGTTGTGGGGCACATCTTCAACCTGACCCTGAAGCTGGGGAAGGTGCCACAGCTGTGGAAGACATCCTGTGTGGTACCTGTCCCCAAGACTCCGCACCCCAAGGACCTCAGCAGCTACAGGCTGGTGGCATTGACATCCCACCTGATGAAGACCCTGGAGTGGCTGGTCCTTGCTCATCTCCGCCCCCTGGTGGGTCCTTCGATGGACCCACTTCAGTTTGCCTATCAACCTGGCATTGGGATGGACGACACTGTCATCTTCCTCCAGCACAGAGCCCTCTCTCACCTGGAGAAACCTGGGAGCACTGTGAGAATCATGTTCTTTGATTTCTCCAGTGCGTTCAACACCATCCAGCCAGCATTTCTGAGGGACAAGCTGGAGAACACAAGGGTGGACCTGCACCTCACATCCTGGGTTCTGGACTACCTCACCAACCGTCCACAGTATGTGAGGACACAGGACACTGTGTCTGATACAGTTGTCTGCAGTACGGGGGCCCCGCAGGGAACGGTCCTGGCTCCGTTCCTTTTCACCCTCTACACTGCAGACTTTTCATACAACTCACCAACCTGTCACCTGCAGAAGTTCTCCGATGACTCTGCCATCATCTGCCTCATTACAGATGGGGACGACAGGGAATACAGAGAACTGACACAGGACTTTATGGACTGGTGCCAGCGGAACCGCCTCCAGATTAATGTGGGGAAAACCAAAGAACTGGTGGTGGATTTCCACATGCGCATTCACTCCCCTCCAACACCAGTGAACATCCAGGGAATGGACATTGAGATGATGACATCTTACAAGCCTGGGTGTTCACCTCAACAACAAACTGGACTGGACTCATAACACTGTTGCACTTTACAGGAAGGGTCAGAGCAGGCTCTATCTGCTCAGGAGAGTGAGGTCTTTTGGAGTGCGAAGGGCGCTCCTGAAGACCTTCTATGACACTGTTGTGGCATCAGCCATTTTCTATTGAGTAACTTGCTGGGGCAGCAAGCTGTCATCCATGTTGGAGAATGACTCCCACCCCCTGCAGGACACTCTAACAGCTCTGGAGAGCTCCTTCAGCGATAGACTGCTTCACCCAAAGTGTGTGAAGGAGCGATATCGCAGGTCTTTCCTTCCTGCAGCTGTCAGGCTGTACAACCAGCACTGCTCCCAATAGACAATACACCACCATGTCTGGATATCTGTGCCATACTCTTCTCTCATGTCTGTATATTTATGCCAGATTTCATTTGCTGTGCAATACTCATTCTGTTAAATTCAAGTGCAATATTTCATATTTGATATTTAATATCTGTTCATTCTGTTTAATTCAAGTGCAATATTCATCTTTGATATGTAATATCTGCTTCATGCCGTCAAATTCAAGTGCAGTATTTCATGTTTGATATTTCATATCTGTTCATTCTGTTTAATTCAAGCACAATATTTCATATTTGTTATTTAATATTTCATATTTTATTCTGCTGTAGACTACTGGCCATATATATCATATTCATCCCATATTCTCAGGTATATCCGTAAAGAATCCCGTGTAAATTTGGTAAATTCGGTAAATTTGTTTAATTTGTTAAAAATGTAAATACTTTTTTTCAGCTTGTGTGTTCTCTTTTACTATTTAACTTATCTATCTCCTTGCTGCTGTACAATGTAAATTTCCCCACTGTGGGACGAATAAAGGTTTATCTTATCTTATACTTACACAAATAAATAACGTATTAATCTGTGTAATATATAATGTTGTGTTCATCTGTAAATATCCATCTACTTGCCATATGTAAATATCTACTTGTAGACCAGCCAGGCAGTATTCACGCTACTTTGCACTACCCACTACCCATTGCTTGTTTAGTGGTCTCCTTGTGTTTTTTGTTTTCTGCTGTGCCTTGCATGTTTGCACCGGGGTCTGAGAGAAACAGCATTTCAGTCCCATCTTTGTCCTGTACATACATACATTTTTTGTGATGGAGCTGCCCTGTGAGGATAAATCCTGGCTGATGCCAGTGGGAACAATTCAAACAGTGGTGCCAATGTGTCAGTAGGCCCACAGGCTCGCTGCTCATGGCTCACTGCTCATGGTAGTGACACATGGCCTAATTAGGTAAATAGGAAGCACAGTGTCACTGTCCTGCCATGATTCTCTGCTTAAACAAGCATAATTTGAGCTACATGTTAATATACAGAGGTAAAGATAGAGGACCTGCCCTCAGCTATGGGTTTTAGTGTGTGTGTGTGTGTGTTTGTGTGTGTGTGTGCGTGTGTGTGGGGGTCGCTTATGTCCAAATTGGGGATATATACTAGACTCAAGACCAGTTGATTCAGGACAGTGGTGCAATTGGGGACAAAAAGTGGTGTCCTCAATTTGGAAAACTGTGATTTTCAGGTCAGTTAAGGTTATTGTTAAGTTTAGGTTAAGGTTAGGGTTAGGTTAAGGTCACATAATCCTTCAGGTTAGTCTCCAGGAAATGAATGTAAGTCAGTGTAAATTCCCCAAAAGTGACATAAGTAAAGATTGTGTGTGTGTGTGTGTGTATGTGTAGTTCGTCTCTGCTGTTTGATTATGTCAGTTCATTAGTAAACTGTATTTATTAACACATAATTACATCTGGGTGTAGTCTATTGTTTCTAATAAAAGTGTTTTTGGGACATAAATATCCTACATGTATAACATACATGTAGGCAATTAGAGCAGGCTGTGGCATTTGCAGTAGCTTAAACATTTTTTGTTTTTTGTCAGGAACAGCCGTCACATACAGTATAAGCACAAACTTCAGTTTGCACTGCTTAAGCATTTTGATTTATATTGGATTTTGCCATGCAAAATTTGCTAAATTTCATTTAGTGTTGCTTCAAATATAATATATCTTTTTAATACCCTTATATTTCCTCATTTGTAAAAGGTTCCAAGCTAGGAGAGCTAGGTGATAAAACATCAGTGTTTGACTGCCAAAACCTGGTGGCATCAGTTTTCCAGGATCTTTCTGGATGCAGCTGACATCAGTAACTAGTTTGTTCTTCACATTGCAGGTAACATACCTAAAACATGTAATGAGTCACAGTTTCATGTATTGACTGAGTGGATTACATATACTGTGGCCTCTGAAGGCTGCTGTTCTGCAGCAGAGTCAAACTATCCAATAGCTTCTACCATCACATACATTGTCCAGACATTTCATCCAGCTGCCCAGATATTTCAAGTTCAACCTCCCTGCCTCACAATCAATCATTTTTCTTTTTTCTAAATTATCTCTTTGTTATCATCACAGGTTAAATTGATGTTCAATAGTTTCAACTAGATATTGGTAATGAGCGAAAATGTTAAATAAAGTGGCCATGATACATTATTATGATTAGTGAACCTGTCAACCACACCAAACAGCTGCTTATTGAGTTGACTACAGTATTTAGCCTTTTTTTTGACTCATATGTTCATTGGAAACCACATATGTTAAATTACATTTTTGGATTTAACATTACCTCTCATTTGATAGCCAACTCTTCATCAATAGCCACTGTGGAATCTGTCCATGAGTTAGAGTTAAGAGTGTCCAACCAAAATTCTGCTGTAACTTTATGATGATGTAAACAAATACAAATACAGTAATAGCTAGTTTCCAGAAGATTATGATGCTCATTGCATTCAGATATTGAACTTCAGATATTTTGTTTATTTGTTTATAATTTCTTAACTGACTATCCTGGTTGGGGGAACAGAGACATGCACATGATATCTGTCATGCCATGATGCATTCACATGGGAAACACACGGAAAACTATGCTAAAATTGTGCAAATGACATGAAATTCAGATAGAATACAAACATACTTAAATACGAGTGGGAGATGTAGGAAAAGAGGTAAGGAAAAAAGAATAGAGAAAACAGTATTTTTGTGAAATAAAACATCACAGCTTCACCTGAAGTGACATCAGTTTCTGATGAAGACGACACAGCAGTGTTAGTTGTTCTTATCTTTAACTGCTCTATTGTGTATTTTGATGCCTTAGAGTTTGTATTTTGACATATAATGTGAGGTGGTGTCCAAATAACAATAATATTATATATATAGTGCTGTAGAGTTACCACCACAGCACTATTTTTGTTCTTATTCATGTCCTCCCATATGACAAAACAAAATGCTGAATGTTTACCTCTCTATGTTGCCCCTTAAAGTAAACAGTTTGACAAATATCCACACATGCACAACAAACCCTTATTGATACTGTGTACAGATCAGTAAAACCACAGTTTGTCAGTGTATGTCAGATACTGAATGACCATGAGCCATTACTATCCAATCCCTTCTTGAGAATAGTAATTAGGAGACATGAACTAAGGCAAATGAAATGCACTGCGTATATCCTTTAGATAAAGAGAATTTCCGAGTAATATGACAAGGTAGGGAGATGTTTACTAAGCCAATGGACTCCATGCATACAATCTATTTACCTGCAACCTGCTGAATATCAAGCTTATGACGTAAACACCTCTATATTCCTAGATAAAATTGTGGCACCTATGCCAGTAGGGCGAGGGCTGTTCACTCCCAGCAGGTTAGGCCGGCCCCGAAAAGAAGGGCCTCCCCAACAAGTTGAAAGTGCTTGGGAAAGCTGACAACTTAGTAGTTGGGGATAACAAATGGATTTGATTCTACTTTGATTCTACTGATTCTACTCGGCCCTCCTTCTCCTTTCACATATCCAAATGGAGTAAGGAAGGGGTTATCATGGTTAGTATGGATTACTGTTGCGGTTGCTTGTACTCCATACTACCACTAGCACAGGATGCTAAACTTTGCTTTTATTTACTTTCGTTTCTATTCAATATAACTTAGCCCATGTGTAAGCTCAAATTGTATACAGAGCTAACAGCACAACAGTGGTGGTCCTTTTCAATGTTGCTGTTGAACAACACAATGCTGTTTCAGAGATGGGCTCGACCTGTAACATTAATAGATGCCAACTCTTCTTTCTGGCAAACTGTTACGTCCTGACTAGGCTTTCTTTTGTGATCACTGACTGCTTCATCCTTATGTTATTTGTTCCAACTTAGTTACTTAAGTACCCTTAGTTACTACCTGTTTCCTGTGATCATTGGAAAAAAAATTATAACAAAATAACAAAATAACAAACAAATTATATAGTCCATATATATATAATTATATAATTATATAGTCCGTATATATATATATATATATATATATATATATATATATATATATATATATATATATATATGTAGTTGCTGTTGTTTGATGTTCTTTCCTTGATGATGGCAACTTCTGAAGTGTCTGCAGTGGACGCAGTGACAATGACATGAACATGAAATTTTTTGTGTTCAGTCTGTGTGGCTGGAGGCGTGGCTGGTTTGACATTCACTCCCCTTCTGAGATCTGACTGATTAGGCACACCTGGTTTCAATTGTCATCAATCAACTCCCTATATAAACCTGGCTCTGACTCCTCTTCTGTGCCAGATTATTCCGTCTTGATTGGTAGAGTCTCGTGACAGTGGTTTTTCTAGTGTGATTTTTCTTCTAGAAGACGTTTTGCTATGTGTTTTCTCCTTGCCATACCTTATTCTCTCTCCAGTGTGTTTCCCTGGTGTGTGCCTGCCAGCCTCAATCTCCAGTGCCTCCGTGTCTCTAGTGTTCCTTCCCGTGTCCAGCCTCCAGTGCCTCCGTGTCTCCAGTCTTGCTTCCCGTGTCCAGCCACAGTCCTCGCCAGTTCAAACCATCTCCGCTCTCAAGCCAGCCTGTCTCCTGCCACCTCCACCTGTGTTTTCACCTGCCTTTGTTTCATTAAAACTGTTCAAATCACTTCATCTGTGTCCACCTCTGCCTCAGTTGGTCTTGAACAATTTGGACCTCATTTGGAAGGTTTTGACCACACCGCCTGCTAGGGTATTGTAGCCATGGAGACTTTGACCTGGTAGGAGTAGAGAAGTCACGTAATGTATGAAACTGCAACCACTGACACCCCTGAAAACCACTCCTTACATTGCTTCAGAGCCACCTGTCCAATTATTATCACATTCACCATCCATTTATCCATCATACAAGTTTAACTTGGTCAAAATACTATGACAAAGAATAGAGAGAACATTTGAAATAGGACAATATGTTATAGGTTGGGTCTCTCTGTTTATTTTTGTGTTTTTTGTAGTTTATTTTCTGTGCATTTTTAGTTTTATCTCCAGTCTTTTTGGTTTAAGATTGTTTCTTTGTGTTTTTGTTCAGGCATTGCTTCAGTGGCTGGGGGCGTGGTGTGTTCAGTGTTTCCCGATTCTCCAGTCTTTCCTTGGCTTTTTCTCCACCGTGTTCATCCCTGCCTGCTCCACCTGCACATCACCTGTCGTCCTGCCTCAGCATCTACCACCCAACGCCCAGCCCCAACTACTGAAGCTTCTCCGTCTCACCTGTGCCTCATCTTTTGTTTTTCTGTAAGTCCTGGAGTTTTGTTGATTATTAAATCCCTTTTACTCAGTCACCCTCATCTGTGTCTCACTCCTGGGTCCAGTAACCTAAACCCACAACACAATATTAAGATAAAGATCTAAATAACCTTTGTCTTAAATGCTTCATGTACCACCTGTGTAAAGGATTTTAACAATAATAATCATAATATTATGAAGAGTATGGTCTAGACCTGCTCTGTATGTAAAGTGCCTTGAGATGACTTGTGTTGTGATTTGGCGCTATACAAATAAAATTGAATTGAATTGCATTGAAAATATATTTTTTTATAATTGCACTGACATAGTGGGACAGGCTGAGTGGCTACATGAGTTAAGTAACTTTCTTATAAAGTTTTACATCAGCTATGGTTGCAAAGAGAAGAAAGCAAGAGGTGTTCAGGAGGGGGGACAGGAACAGGATTAAAGAGTCAAAGTACAGGTTAAGCAAGATACCAGTTCTCATTAAGTAACTGTGCTTGTGTCTGGAAGTAGCTAAGACAGATCACAAACTACAAACCTAAAGTCCCCCACTCCATTACTGACTCCCCCTTGGCAACAAGCTGAATAAGTTCTACTGTTTTGAAAGACAATGGGACAGTCCTGACACAAATAAGGCGACATATTAGAACGGAACTGGGACCATTAGCCATCAGCAGAGGAAGCCATAGCAATTGGAAAGGAGTACCCACACAGGAAGAACTTTAAATCGGACACTTACTTTCATATATACACATAATTATTTTTGCTTTCTATTATATGTTACAGGTACCAGGGCTGTTTTCAAGGCAACAGATAATCATTTTTCCCGAAAACAGGACAGAAATGATGAGGTAGGGAAATGCATTTTCATATAGTTTATAAGATGATCAAAAGTTTTGTATTTTTAAAAAAAGTAATTATAGCTATCAAATAAATGATGTGGAATAAAAAATGTTTGGAATTGTAGTGGAGTATAAGTATAAAGTATTCTAACAGAAAATGAAAATAGTTAAGTTAGCACCTCAAAATTGTACTTAAGCACAGTACTCGAGTAAATGTACAAATGTCCATTCTCAAATGTCTCTACCCATGCAAGGTAAGTGACATTTGTTATTTGTCCTGACTAATCATGCTTTAGTTGCTATGAGTAAATTTTGAAGGGGAAACGAATATGGTGGTTTTTGTCCTCTGTTCTACCTTCATTTCTCCTCACCTTTGTTTGTAAAATATTAAAATGTTTATTGTTATCCAAAGCTGCCTCCACTCATGTGCTCCTCTTAGCTGTGATTGATGCTGTGTCTGACAGCACACACTGAATTTCAGGTGAGAATATATTTGTTATTTGACTGTCCATTATCTCTGAGAGGCAGTCTGAAGCCAGGGTGCACTGAGGGAAACAGCTTTGCAGGGGATATATCACCATGTCATCAGCAGATGGCAATAGATGCACATGGATTTTCTTGGTAACCTCATGGTGAGGATTGCAGGAATTCACTGCACTGTGGTTATATAGCATGCAATTTCATGCAAAACCACAACTTTTTATTCACATAAAGGTGTTGGTAGGTGTATTCTGGAATTTTTGATAGAATCACAGCAGGCAGGCACAGACTGTCACTGTTCACCTTGGTACTGTTATTCTCGCTCACCTCTGTCTGCTAATGCCTCAGCACGGCCACACAAAAGCTGCACTCCACTGTTCCACAAATTCCACAGACCCACAATACAATACAGGTAGCAACATACCAAGCAATTCTGGAATGGCCTGGAGATAGATGGCAGGGTTTCTCTGACAGCAAAACAGTTTGGTTCTCCTGTTGACGCACCTCCTCCCTATCTGTGCATGGGTGATGGAGACTGTAGTAGTGTGATGATGAGCCACAGCGATCAAAGAGCAGGCAGTGAGGCATGATGCAGCACTGTCTGACAAAGAGCAGATGTACTCTCTGAGGGAACAACATTCATATTCAGTCTCAGGTTAAAGGCTTGTTTGGGTCTAAGAACAGTCTCACATTCTCTGCCCTGTTGTCCACATTACATCCAACAGTAGAATATGTATTTCCTTCATTACCACACACACTGTTGTTTATTTTGACTCGAGGTCACATATACTGTTCTGCTGCCAGATGTAGCCATCCACAGCTGAAAATTATTTCCAACAAATGCACTCATTTCTTCCTGTTTGCTCGCTAAAACAGTGTATACAGGAAATTACGGACCCTTTTTTGAAATCAAACTATATATCTATGAGTTTTTGTTTTTTTTGCAAAGATTTACATCTTCTGTACTAATGGGCTTGTTGCTGAGGGGCACACACAAGGTAGGGAAGTCAGAAAGTATTGAGAGTTGGACTAACACGTTGTTGGTTTTCGTATTATCATGGGAATTGTTGACAACAAAAACAGTAATAAGAATATAAAATAACACTTGACTTATCCTTTAAAACCTACCTGATTTTCCGTGTGATGCTGATATATTTTCCACTGAATGTAGGTCCCACAGTGCAGGTGCTACCAAGTGCCTGCTTGAAATATTCAGAGCAAAAAAGAATATCATCAAAGCTAAGTGAATGATAGGCAGAGACACCCATTCCGCATTTAAGAGTAGGCTTAAAACATTCCTCTTTGACAAAGCTTATAGTTAGGGTTGGTCCAGGTGAACCCCAAGGCATCCCTTAGTTATGCTGCTTTATAGACCTAGACTGCTGGGGTACTTCCCATGATGCACTGAGCTTAATTCTCTTTCTCTCTCTCCTCCACCTGTATTCATTCACAACCCATCAAGGCATCTTACGAATGCAACTTCTTCCCTCTCGTGGTTTTTTGCTCTCTCGTTTCTCTTCTCTCCTGTTGCTTTCTGCAGGTGCGTGTTGTACATGCCATTGTTGCCAAGTGCTTGCTCATGATGGGAACTGTTGAGTCTCTATAAATAATATAAAGAGTATGGTCTAGACCTGCTCTGTATGTAAAGTGCCTTGAGATGACTTGTGTAATAATTTGACGCTATACAAATAGAATTGAATTGATAATCAGTCATGTTCATGAGATTAAACTGCAAAAATACACATATCAAGGATAATCAAGAAAATATTTTCTTATTGTCAGATCTTTTTTTATTGATGCACATCTGGTAGAGCTGTTCAGTGTAAGAGTCAGCCAAGGTCACACAAGTTGCTCAGCTGACAAACTCAGCTGACTAATGGATTAGCCTTGGAAATGGAAATGAAACTCAAAGTGCTTCACAAAGGAAGCCAGGAGTAATTTGGGGTTCAGTATCTTGTCCAAGATGCATCACGATGCAGACTGCAGTTGCTAGAGATTTAACCACCCACCTTATGATTAGCAGACGACCACTCTACCTCCTGAGCCACAGCTACTCCCAATGAAGTACAGTTCCCTCATTTGGCAGTGAGTTAGAGAGGAAGAGTTTCACTGAGACAATTTGTGGTTAAAATTAGTTTTATCATTGAGGAAGAAAATTTATTTAAAAAAAACCCTCTCAGCATCACACCTCACTGAGTAAGTTTGCTGATCAAGATGGCTCCTAACTGAGTGAATTAACTTGACAAACCTCAAGATTTGGAGAAATTGTCAAACGGAGAAAGGAGCTGCAGGGCTTGATATTTAGACATGCAATTAGCTTTTTTTCCAGTTTAATCTTACATTAAGGATTATTCTTGCTCAGGCATGCTAGAGGTGACAATTCTCATTTATTATAACTTGGATCAAAACCAGGCAAAACAGCCAGAAATCTGGCCAGTCAGACGTGCAGAGAAGGACAAAGGGCAAGCAGCTGGAGAACTCAGCAGGATGCCGGTGACAGGAGAACAGGTCTGGAGTCTGGCGACGAGGGTGTAGGACTGGAGGCCGGTGACAGTGAGACTGGCAGGTTAGCTGGAGGAGCCAGGGGAATGGGAAACTTGTGAAACAGAAGAGGAGCAGGTGTTGGCTGAGCTACTGACTGAGAACCAGGAATAGATGTTGGCTGGGCCACCAAATGGGAACCAGAAGCAGATGCCTGGCCGCCGACAGTGGACCAGGAACTGGGATACCACAGGCAGACTCAGGAACAGACCTGCCATCGGCCATTCCAGGGGCCGAAGGGATGTACACTGAACAAAAATATAAACGTAGCACTTTTGTTTTTGCTCCCATTTTTCATGAGCTGAACTCAAAGATCTAAGACTTTTTCTATGTACACAAAAGGCCTATTTCTCTCAAATATTCACAAATCTGTCTAAATCTGTGTTAGTGAGCACTTCTCCTTTGCCGAGATAATCCATCCACCTCACAGGTGTGGCATATCAAGATGCTGATTAGACAGCATGAATATTGCACACGTGTGCTTTAGGCTGGCCACAATAAAAGGCCACTCTACAGTTTTGTCACACAGCACAATGCCACAGATGTCGCAAGTTTTGAGGGAGCTTGCAATTGGCATGCTGACTGCAGGAATGTCCACCAGAGCTGTTGCCCGTGAACTGAATGTTCATTTCTCTACCATAAGCTGCCTCCAAAGGCGTTTCAGAGAATTTGGAAGTACATCCAACCAGCCTCACAACCACAGACCACATGTAACCACACCAGCCCAGGACCTCCACATCCAGCATCTTCACCTCCAAGATCATCTGAGACCAGCCACCCGGACAGCTGCTGCAACAATCGGTTTGCATAACCAAAGAATTTCTGCACAAACTGTCAGAAACCGTCTCAAGGAAGCTCATCTGCATTCTCGTCGTCCTCATCAGGGTCTCGACCTGATTGCAGTTTATGTCGTAACAGACTTGAGTGGGAAAATGCTCACATTCGATGGCATCTGGTTCTTTGGAGAGGTGTTCTCTTCATGGATGGATCCCAGTTTTCACTGTACAGGGCAGATGGCAGACAGTGTGTATGGCATTGTGTGGGTGAGCTGTTAGGGTTGTGTGTCAACATTGTGGATTGAGTGGCCCATGGTGGTGGTGGGATTATGGTATGGGCAGGCGTATGTTATGGACAATGAACACAGGTGCATTTTATTGATGGCATTTTGAATGCACAGAGATACTGTGATGAGATCCTGAGGCCCATTGTTGTGCCATTCATCCACGACCATCACCTCATGTTGCAAGGATCTGTAAACAATTCTTGGAAGCTGAAAACATCCCAGTTCTTGCATGGCCAGCACACTCACTGGACATGTCACCCATTGAGCATGTTTGGGATGCTCTGGATCAGCGTATACGACAGCATGTTCCAGTTCCTGCCAATATCCAGCAACTTTGCACAGCCATGGAAGAGGAGTGGACCAACGTTGCAGTTCAGTTAGTTGCCATTCAAGGTGAGGTTGAAAGAAATTGCAGGCTTACTGCTTTTCTGGTGAGTGGCTGGGTGGTAGGTGGTAGAAGCACTGGGGCTTGAAGGTTGGTGGCAAACTGGTGAAGCAGGTTGAGTGGTGTATGGGAGAGACAAAACTAACGAAACACTGGGGACTCTGGAGACAGGATGATCTTGAGGCATGGAAGCACTGGAATCACTAAAAACAATTGAAACACTTGAAAGACTACAAGACAGGAGCACTGAAACACTGTTAGACAGGAATGATGTGACAGGTTGCAAGTGCATGAGAAGGTTTTTTTAAGCTGTTGGTAATGAGGTGAGATTGGGGACAGCTGTGACTGGAAAGCACCCCAGCACCTGAAACCACACCCCCAGCCACTGAGGCAGTGCCTGCACAAAAAACAAAGTCAAAAAGCAAAAGCAAAACACTAACCCTAGATGAACAAACCTAAACTAAAAACGCCAGAGTAAAAACTAAAAAATGCACAGAAAATAAACTACAAAAACCACAAAAATAAACTGAGACCAAAACCACGACAAAACCGAAGGGATTTTCCACTGTCTGGCAACCTCAAAAGTCATTTACAAATTAAATAAATAAAACTACACCTTTTGCCTTTTTAAAAAAAAAAAAAAAAAAAAAACAACTGTTGTTAAATGGGAAATTTAACCCATAAGAACCCATGGTGACATGGGTGTAACAAACACTTTGAATGCCCTAAACAAAAGTGAAGTAAGTAGCTAATTTCATAAAGTTTGTTTTTTGATACTAAAGGTACTTTAAAACCCAGTTCAACAGTTCCATTGCTTTAATATCATGTCCTGTATTACATTTAACCTGTTCTGACAATATTTCTTGAACAAATTAATATAAAACAATAAATATAAATATTATTAACAAAAATATATATAAATATAAATATGATACTGTTAGGAAAATTAAAGAACAAACTCAGGAACACTGTCTGAAGATCACAGGAGTAGGTTGTTTATTCTTGCAGAAAGGGAACAAGTTACACACAGAGAGTCTGCAGTGCAAGTGTTGTTCAAGGATACAGAGTTCACAGGAGGCGTTTATAATACTGATAGGTGGAAGCTTGCATTCTCACTAACAAACACCTCATGTCATGGTAGACAGAGAGAGAGAGAGAATCTATTGCTTATCATACAAAGAAAGAGGCGACTAGTCAGATGACCTTAAGAGAAGAACAAGATGCCCTGTCCTTCTTCATCATCCACTGCTTCTGTCACCATAAAGTCGTCATAAGACAATCATACAACTGTTAAACGTAGCCTATTAACATGTCAAGGGGGAATACTAGAACACTAGAGATGACCTCTTACACAAGTAGCACGAGGTCATTACTCGGTCATGAACATATAGGATGAGTCACATCAAGTCAAGTTCAATAACAGAAAGGACTATAATGATCATGAGCATAAAGGATAATAATACTTTCTCCAAGAGATATATAGAAAATATTATTAATTATAATATAAATATTAGAAATAAAAAAAAATCTGAAATGTGTTCCATGTGTCCAGAAAGTTATGAAATGGGTCTGGGCTCTTATGGGTTAATAATTAATTTCAGGAATAAACAAAAACAGTGCCTTGCTGTTTTTTGATGGTAAAAAACACACAAAACAATAAACCAAAACAAAACATTCAGTCAGTTGTCAGTTGTCAGAATTTTATCAGTTGTCATTACCTCATCAAACTATTAGTTCTGTGATAGAAATTTAGTTAACTTTGGTTTCAGCAGTAACAGTACAACTGAGTGTTGCCTTTAAGTTGACAAGACCAGCTGTGTCTGCGATTGAATCAGTTGGCACATTTGTTAGTGGGGTCAATGATCCAATCACCTGATTCCTGTCTTTGTTTGCAACAACCTTTGTTTTCCTGTCATGTAACGATCAATCGGTGTTCATGAGTATTAAAACTCCTGAGAGAGAGAGACACTTTGTCAATCTCTGGCTGACTCTTTGAGATGCTAGACTGTATTGACCCCTTTGCAAAGGTTTGAAGCTTCATGCAATAAACCTTACAAAAACAAGGTTTGTTGTACGATCTTTATTTTCAGATTTCCACCACAATTCCAAGGCCAAGAGGGAACTGTTTTATATGCAAAGTGCACCTCCATGACTGTTCTGGCAAAACACTCTTCATAGATTTTGGACACAATTGCAAAACTTGAAATTGACACAAACTGTAGTTCCATGTAAATGGATGATACTTTAGATTGTACTATCTCACCATTCCTCGCTTCTTACTATAATACAGACATTGAAGACCTGGCACACGCTGTACTACACATTGTCAGCTAGCTGAAACATTGGGAACAGCCCGAATGGCAAAGAATGAATGGTGGTTTGAAGTGGCTTATAGTGTTATTTAAACATTTCAAACATTGCAGGATTAAAACAGTCTTTGATGACATTTGTCAACAGATATTATATTTCATTTTTAGGTATATGGTGTTGACTGATTTTTAATCATGCCTTCTCATTCATCAAACAGCTTTATTGCGGCAATCTAAAATGCCCCCCAAAAGCAAATTAAGCAAATCTTTTTAAGAAGAACCAAAGTTTTACTACCAGCTTAGCCGTGATCAGCCCAAACATGTATTGTCTTTGACATTAACACGTATGTAACATGTAGGATAAATATTTATTTAATTTTACATCCTCCCCACCCCTCCCATTTTTCTGAGTGAATCAGGAGATTAGTTAGTATGGGTCATTATATTATGGATATTATATGAATTGAAAATTAGCCACAGCCTATCCAACTTTCTGAATGTCAGGCATCATTGTATCAGAAGAATCCTGTCCACAGCAGCCTGAGTACAGACACACACAGACAAGTGAGCTGTAGACTCTCTCTGATGTGATGAAATGTCTGACTGTAAGTGAAAGTTTTTGAGATGGTTTGAATATAGGTTAATGTTAGAGCATTGCTGTGTCTATCATGAAGAATTTTATTAGTTGCAGAAAGCTCTTGAGTTGTGTCATTCAGAGACTGACAGAAAGGGCAAAGTTACAAAATCTCAGGTGATGTTTGAAAACAGTTTACAGCAGACAGTTGATTCAAACAGAGACACGCTACTTACAGGTAATCTTCAATCTTCAAGCCCTGGCGCCTCTACCACCCACTGCCCAACCACTCATCACTGAAGCAGTAAGCCTAACTTTTCTACAACCCCATCTGGAACAGCAGCCCTCTTCACGGCACATCCCCCCTCATACTACAGAATGACCACTGCAGTGCCACCAGCAACTCTTACATCACTAGTTTTTGAGTAATACCTGGAATTCTTCTTAATAAATTGTTACCGCCCAGCTCGAGAGGCCGCAAACAAAGGAGGGAAGACAGAACACGGAGCAGGTTTTAAAGCCCTTCGTTGGGGCGTTTATTCAAATGAAAATCATAACTTGTCTGTATGTCATCAGTGTAGATGTATTGTGTGCTGTGGGTGCATGTTGCGGGTGTTGTCAGTAAGATGACAGGTGTAATGAAATGAAGTGTTGTGGTGCATCTAAGTGCAAAATCAAAATGCCGGCAGTGGCAGCCCGCGCGTGGTGGCTGTGCCCAGTGGCCGCAGAGAGTGTGTGTGAGAGAGAGCGCGCCCATGAAGCCACAGCGGAAGCCAGCTTTTATCGGTGAGCCCTCGGAAGACGAGCTGGGCCCTAGCTGTCCCCGGTCGCCTCCTGCTGTCGGCTCCTCAAACAGAAAACACATATTAGTAAGACCACCTCAATACCAGCAGGGGGGCCGTCACACCCCTGCCCATAAAGAGCAGGTTCCCGGTGGAACCCTGCGCTGTCCTGTTAGTGCTCACCGTACATGCTACCTAGTAGTGAGGGCCACCCAGCCACCAATTACAGTGTGTGGTTTTTTTTTTCCTCCAATAGCATTGCCTAGGCCAAAAGGTGTAGGCTGGCCTACGTGCCCACGAATCCACACCTCCTCCGACCACTCACCAGCCCAGCAACTGGTGCACACAGAGCTATATTTAAGGGACAGAAAGAGTGAGAGGGGGAGGGGAAAAACAGACACATGGCAATTACAAAACTGGGGCGCGCGACAGAGCATCAGCTACAACATTCTCTTTTCCTTTGATGTAGCATATATCCAGATTAAATGACTGGAGGTACAAGGACCAGTGGACCAGACGCTGATTTGGACATTTTAGGGACGACAAAAACGTGAGTGGATTGTGATCTGTATGTACCAAGATGCTGGCGTTACCACTTAAGTACACATCGAAATGCTTTAACGCCAGAATCAAAGCAAACGTTTCTTTTTCAATCACCGAGTAATTAAGCTGGTGCTTATTGAACTTCTTGGAAAAGTAACTGACCAGCCTGCAAACGCCCAGGTCGTCCTGCTGGGTAAGAACCGCGAAGAGGACGCGGCGCAGCCAACACAGGAGCTGCACAAAGGAGCTTTTTCACCTGCGTAAACGCCTGCTGACAGATGGGAGACCACAAGAACTTCACATCTTTATGCAGCAAGTTGGTTAACGGCGCGACGACAGATGAAAAATTCCAACAGAAGCATCTGTAATAACCGACTAGCCCAAGGAAATGCATGAGCTCCTTTTTGGTGACAGGAACGGGGAACTGCTCCACAGCTTGAACTTTTGCAGCCACGGGACGGACTTCACCCTGACCTACCACACAACCCAGATAAGTGACAGTCGCCCTCGCAAACTCACACTTCTCCAGATTTACTCAGCCTTGCCCCCGCCAAACGAGTGAAAAGCTCCCTGATGCGCTCCAAATGCTCCTCCCAAGTATCGGAGTACACTACGACATCGTCTAAGTAGAAAGCACAATCAGACATATCACCAACAACTCTGTTCATCAGCCGTTGAAACGTCGCGGGTGCATTCCGAAGCCCAAACGGCATTACTGTATAGGAGTACAAGCTGGTGGGGGTTATAAATGCCGACACCTCACGCGCGCGTTTGGTCAACAGCACCTGCCAGTAACCCTTCAACAGGTCGAATTTACTCACAAATTTCGCAGAGCCCACTTGGTCGACACAATCGTCCATTCTTGGCAACGGAAAACAATCTGGCTTTGTGACCGCATTAAGCTTTCGAAAATCTGAGCAAAAACGCGGAGTGTTATCCGATTTAGGCACGAGAATACATGGAGATGCCCAACTGGACGTACTCTGTTCTGCGATCCCATTATCAAGCATATATTTAACCTCTGCGTCCAAATATTTGCGCTTTTCAAAGTTAACTCTGTAAAAACGCTGCTTGATTGGTTTTGAGTCTCCCACGTCCACGTCGTGTTCAATCAAATGTGTGCGTCCTGGTGTATCTGAAAACAGAGCAGGAAACTTGTGTATTACATCAGCTAACTGTTTAGCGCGGTACTCAGGTAAATGAGCCAACAAAGTGTCCAGTTTACACAATGTTTCAGAGTTTTTAAGATGCCCGTGTGTCAGAGCGGTGTCCAAGGTACCAGGGTCACTGTCATCTCCTGCAGGTGATGCGGTGTTGTCTGTGGTGCTGAAGCCATCAGTCATGGTATTTACCGTACAGGCGGCATTAGCCCCGCTGGACTCTGACTGCACAACTTCAACGTCTCGTGCATAATACGGTTTCAACAGATTCACGTGACATAACTGTGTCTTTTTCCTTCGCTCAAGCATCGAAACCAAATAATTTTGATCAGCTGTTTGTTCAAGAACAGTATATGGACCCGTGAACTTTGCTTGAAAAGGTGAAGTTATGACAGAACATAAAGCCAAGACCTGATCACCAGGCAGAAACGAGCGCACCTCCGCGCACCTATCAAACAATCGTTTCATTTTTTCTTGCGCTGCAGTCATTTTTTCCTTCACCAGCTCCCTCGCCACATAAAGGCGTCTCCTGAACCCATTCACGTAATCCATCAGATGTTTCGGTGGCTCTGGCTCTTTGAAGTTATCTGCCACAGCTGCCAATGGACCTTTCACTGTGTGCGCGAAAACCAGCTCATTTGGACTAAACCCTGTGCTTTCCTGGGTGATTTCCCTGGCCGACAACATCAACCAAGGCAAACCTTCCTCCCAGTCACCACCCAACTCTGTACAATAAGCACGCAGGAGAGACTTCAGTGACTGATGGAATCGTTCTAAAGCCCCCTGGCTCTCGGGATGGTATACCGTCGCTTTACTGTGCCGCACACGAAGCTGTTTAAGGACCTGGGCAAACAAATGTGAGGAAAAGTTAGTACCTTGGTCCGACTGTATCACTTTGGGAATGCCAAACACAGAAATAAACTGAGAAAGTGCGTGCACCACAGACTTGGCAGTTATTGAGCGTACAGGGTAGGCAGCAGGATACCGCGTGACCTGACACATTACTGTGAGCAGATAAACAGACCCAGCCCTTGAACGAGGTAACGGGCCTATACAGTCAATAATTAAATGCTCAAATGGCTCAGATGCAACAACAATTGGACTCAACGGGATCGGCTTCAACACTTGGTCGGGCTTGGCGGTCAGCTGACAAACATGATATGTTTTAATATAGGAGGAAACGTCTTTTTTAAGGCACGGCCAGAAAAAATGTTTCAGGACCCGGTCATATGTCTTTCTCACACCCGAGTGTCCAGACTCGTCATGAGCTACCTTTAACACAGCAGAGGGAAGAGGGAAGATAAGAATCAAAAGCCACAGAACCAACGCCTTTCACTTCTCGTTTTATAGCATTACGCACAGGTGCAGCTAAACCAGCCCCCTTTGGATTGGCATGAAACGTCCTGGACTTTGCTTTCAGCTCATGACAATCTGCCTTAATGTGCCCACGTCTCTGACAATAGTGACAAACCCGATCACAGTCACGTGCAGCAGCACCTTTGAAATTAAACTGCCTCGCACCATTAGGACGACTAAAGGCCTCGCTTCACGCGTCTCTTGGCCTACTACAACCATAATACTGGCTCGGACCCATATTGTGCAAATACTCCTTATGAGTCAGCACGTACTCGTCCGCTGCTGCATCCAACACATTCGTCGCCTTTTGTTCGTTAATATAAGTTGCAATCTTCTCCGGTAGACAGTTTTTAAACTCTTCCAATAAAATCAAGTCCCGCAACTGATCAAACTCCTTCACGTTTTGCACAGCGCACCATCGGTCAAACAACGCAGCTTTATCCCGTCCAAATTCCACATAGTTTTGACTTTCAGTTTTTTTACAATGGCGAAATTTTTGCCTATACACCTCTGGCACAAGCTCATACACCCTCTCCACTGCACTCTTGACCTTGTCATATTTCAGACTATCCTTGGGTGAAAGCGAGGCATAGGCTTCTTGTGCCTTGCCTGTAAACACACATTGCAAAAGCAATAGCCACACATTTTTAGGCCAACTCAGCGGCATCGCCATGCGCTCAAACAAAACAAAATACTTATCCACGTCTTTCTCTGTAAACGGTGGAATTAGTCGAATACATTTATTTACATCAAAATCTGTCTCTAACGCACCACTGCTCGGCTGACTCAACACACATGTAGACTGCCATCTCTCTGCTGCTTCCATTTCTAATTTACGCAGCTTAAAGTTGAGCTCCAAACGACGCATCTCCAACTGTAACTCCATTTTACGCACCTCAGAGTCTGGTGCCACAACCCCGGCTTCTGTGATTACCATTTCAACAGGAGGTAGAATGCCTTTTTCAGCCAACGCGGAATGAATCTGTTGTTTAATAATTTTCTTTTTGCCCTGCTTTACCACAGGTATTTCAAAACGAGCAGCAATAGAGATCAGATTGTTTTTATTGCAGACATCAAGCTTTTCCAATGTGGGATTAGCCACAAAATCCTCTAAACTGAACTCCATCCTGGGCCAAAAAACAAACGCGCAATTTGCCACACGACACGCACAAAGAGCAGCCCCAAAAAATACGTGCAAAAATGCCACACGGGAAAAATACACTGTGAAGTGAAGTGTCAAACTAAATCCAGTGCAAACCAAACAGGCCCAAGCACCCAATGCCCCCACTGCTCTTAACCTACCTAACACGCTCTCCCCTGCTTAACTAATTCCTAACTCTTCACGTGGTTCTACGGCGGATTGATTAAGCATGTTACCGTGGAAATCCGCGCTCTGCCCCCAAGAACATTGCTTGCGCAATGAACGCCAACCACTCCCCACGGCACTACCAAAAATAATAAACAGGTGAAGCCTAAAGCAGCGACTCCTCTCCGCCTAAAGGGGACACGATGCAAAACCGAACCCAATAACTAATGCACTAGATACCAAATGAACACGTCACTCACCTGTATCTCCCGACCAAAACTTACCGAACTGCTCCACTGATTGCAACGCCACGCACCTGAGAACGTCGCCACGTGAGCGCTCCCACAAGTCTGTCAGTAGATCAAACTGTCTAGGGGATGAGACTTACCAAACCGTGCGTGAAACGCTTCGGACGAGCCCCCATGTTACGGCCCGGCTCGAGAGGCCGCAAACAAAGGAGGGAAGACAGACCATGGAGCAGGTTTTAAAGCCCTTCGTTGGGGCGTTTATTCAAATGAAAATCATAACTTGTCTGTATGTCATCAGTGTAGATGTATTGTGTGCTGTGGGTGCGTGTTGCGGGTGTCGTCAGTAAGATGACAGGTGTAATGAAATGAAGTGTTGTGGTGCATCTAAGTGCAAAATCAAAATGGTGGCAGTGGCAGCCCGCGCATGGTGGCCGCGCCCAGTGGCCGCAGAGTGTATGTGAGAGAGAGCGCGCCCATGAAGCCACAGCGGAAGCCAGCTTTTATCAGTGAGCCCCCGGAAGACGAGCTGGGCCCTAGCCGTCCCCGGTCACCTCCTGCTGTCGGCTCCTCAGTAGTTTCCATTTGTTTCTAATGTGTCCCTGGCAAGTCCCTGTGTGCTCAACCCTCTACTGGCCAGTTTAGACTATTATGTTGACAGCAGGCCTAATTTCATTGTGGTTTGTTTGTCTATATGTTTGTCAGAGACCTCTTGTAAGCTTATGAAAGGATTTCCATCAAACTAGTAAATACCTTGGCCTGCAGTTGATGAAATTTTAGCAGTGACCAAGCAGAGATAACTGTGGGGCATATTTGAAGGTCAAGGAACCTATTGAACTTAGAGTTACAATAACAGGACCAATGGCTTTAGGTGAGCAGAAAGTTGAAAAACAATGGAGCATTACTTTGTTGCTACCTTGCAATGTACTGCATGAATTTCAGAAGCCACAAATCTATAATTTGTTAGATTATAGATAAAAAAGTGGTAAAGATACAGTATTCCGTATTTTGATTTGATCTGTGTAGATAAAATGGCAAATGGCAAATGGAAACAGACAGTGTGACCATATGTGTTTTTTCCCCACCCATGGGGAGCAAGCAGGGCCTAAAAAGTGACACACAGCCATCTGCTACAAGCCACCAGGACACATTTTGGTAAAGGAGAGACAGGGGAGGCAGGGAAATTAAAGACATCAAATAAATCTTTGATAAAGGTTTTACCAGCCTGCTGAAGCAAAGGAAAATGTATCAAGAAGGACTGCTTTACTTCTTGGTCTATGTGTGGACTCATCAGTAGGAAAGTCTATCCCTTACTGCATTATTCTGTAGTTTACACTTCTCATACTCTCAGCAATACAGGACAGCTAATATTGACCAAGCTTCTCTGGTAAAACTATAGAAGTATGGCAATGTGCTACCGTTATGTGAAACTGAAAAGAACATATAAATTTTATTTACAAATGAGATGAAACCAAGGCATAGTTAAAATTCAAAGTCCAATTTGTAACTGGATTACCAAATGATGGTTGCACCAAATTTGGGAATGAAGTCCACTTGACATCTAAATTAATTGTTCAAAAAATGGCTAAAACAGGCAAAGGAGCCAAAAATCTTAGGTAGCCAGTCTGGGGACTGGGGCAGAACAGGAGACCTTGGGCAGATGGCCTGGGGTCAAGACAGATGGGTGGAGCAGGTCTGTAGGATGAGCAGGAGCTGACCAGATATGCAGAGCAGGTCAGGAGGATGGGCAGGAGGCTGACCAGGCTGGAGGTCAAGCAGGAGGGCTGCTGAACTGGAGGTTGGTGACAAGTGAGTCAGAGGGCCCAGGCAATCACAAGACTGGTGAAACACAGCTACAGGAGTTGGCCAGACCACCAACAGGGAACCAGGAGCAGGTGTCGGTCAGGCAACCACCAGGGAGCCAGATTGCAGGCTAGCAGGCTGAACACTGGCCAACAAGGAGTAAGTGAGCTACATGCTAGCAGGCCTGGGACTGAGGCTTGGGCTGACAGCTGTGAACCCGGGGTCCAGGAAAAAAAAGCAAAAACTTTAGAGGAGCACAAGGACTAAACACTAGGTTTTTCAGGAGGAGTGAAGGGAACAGCATCTTGAATAAACCTGTGACTCATCACTATAGGTGAGAAAGAAGTGCTCAGTTTGGGTGAGTCAAACTTATGTCTCATTTGTCCATCCATGTATGTCCTCGACATTTTCATGCTAATTTATCGATATACATAAGCTAGCTAGTGAAGCTCATTGTTACAACTGAATAGTGGTTGATTAAATGAAGCTCTAGTGCAAGTTCAGCCAGGAAGACAACAATGCTTTTCGATCTCAAACTCTCCTACTGCGAACATTTCCCGCCGTCAGTGTTTGGGGCTGTCATTGCCCCATGATGTGGTAATCAGCTGTCTCATCAGCTGATCTCTTCCATCCAATGGCACAGTGTCACACCCTCTTTGCTAACCCATCATCTTTGTGCTCTTCTTTAAAAATATGATCTTTCTTTGCCGTAGCTCTTTCATACCGTTGATTTGCGCGCCCCTCCACCTCCCCATCACCACCTCGCTTTCGCAGAATCATCATCCACTTCTTCACCCATCTGACTTCACAGTCTCCAGTCGCCACCACCACCACCAGTGCCAGGGCTCCGGGGGGTTTATCATAAATGCCAGAGACTGTCTGTCAAGTTTCAATATCAATATCATCATCAATATCACATGTTGTAATAAATTATCTTTCTTCACGTACTCGTCTCTCCTGGTTGAAGTATTAACATCATTTACTTTAAGAAAAAGTAAAAATACCATCGTCTAAAAATACCGTACACAAGTACATAGTGTTGTGGAATTTGCCTTCCTTGCACGGAAAGCATGGAGGGAGTGTTTCGGGGTCTCATTCACTTTCCGAGGTATGTAGTAGTGTATTGAGGCCTGGTCATAGGTCAATGATCCAAACAGGCTCTGTAGCAGCGCGTTAGTTACTTGTCTGTTTCTGCCCTCCATGCTGACCGTAAAGAGGCAGCTGCACTGATAAGAGGGCAGCGCATTCCCCAGATTCTCTGCCCTAGGTCTCTCCAAGGCCAGAGCCCTTCTTCTAAACACATGTCTTCTCACCCTAGATCACAGCATATTGTGTGACTGAGGACAACAGACACTATGATTTAGAGTAACAAGGTAAGCATAGCACCTTGTTTTTAACTGCCCAATAGAATTTGTTCACGTAGATGGATAAGCTATGTCCTTACATGGTAGTAAGCTGAATTCCATGGCATGTCAGGACATAGTTAAATATCTCCTCACCGGGAAGTAACCTTCAAAATTGGGTTGGTCACAAAACCTCATGTGTATTGCTAATCTTGAATTCTCCTCGATGGAGCTTCATTAAATACTCCTGTGTAAGTCATCTGGGACTCCCAAACTCTTCTTCAGTGTCTGAGTGAACCATTCTTCAGAATTTCTACTGCACATAGTATATAGGGTTATGGTTACTCAAGCCTCAATATAAAAGTTTCATAAGCTAAATGTACTTAAAGTAGTACTTATTAGTTAGTTAGCAGATATTAACACAATAACACACGAACCCTTATAATTGGTTATTACTTATATGATATTTTAATTTTATATGCGTAATATACTACTGATTATTTTAACAAGCACTGCATCATATATTGTGATTTTAGTCCCTAAAGTGATTTCATTTTAATATTGCCAGCCCTGGACTTCCACAGGAGCTATCCCCAATGCACAGCACTTTCTATTTCGCTGCAGAAGCTGAAGCATCATCCTTTTTCACACAGAAAGATAAAGAGGTGGCAGAGTTTTCTTCTATACTGAGGCCTGTGGACTCTTGCATAACAACAGAGCTGGATGAGGGACTCAACTTTCCTTTTTAGCTTAAATTTAATCTGAAGGGTTTCTCAAGTATGGCCTCTGGCCACCCTCTGTGCAGTCCTATGTTTTTGGTCCAACTCTGGCGTAGATGTCTAAATCACTTTAATTAGAGGACTAATTGGTGACTTTCACAGATGTCTTCTTCAAGAAAAAAAAATGGATTGGTCTTTGTTCGGCATCTCATGCCAAAATGATGGCATCAAAGAGAAAAGGAACAGTGACAGTTTCACTCCGTGATGATGACATTTTCAGTTTAGTAGTGAGTTTCATGTGACCGCAGCATCTGTAAGTAATGTCAACAGTTTTGGCATGGGAAACTAAATATGGTTGTTGGTGCCAGACGGGCTGGTCTGAGTTTCATGCACAACCATCTCTAGGGTTTACAGAGAATGGTCTGAAAAAGTGAGTGGTAGTTCTCTGGGCGAAAATGCCTTGTCGATGCCAGAGGTCAGAAGAGAATGGCCAGACTGGTTCGAGATGATTGAAAGGCAACAGTAACTCAAATAACCACTCGTTACAACCAAGGTATGCAGAAGACCATCTCTGAACCCACAACACGTCGAACCTTGAAGCAGATGGGCTACAGCAGCAGAAGACAACACCGGGTACCACTCCTGTCAGCTAAGAACAGGAAACTGAGGCTACAATTCGCAGGGGCTCACCAAAATTGCACAATAGAAGATTGGAAAAAAGTTGCCTGGTCTGATGAGTCTCAATTTCTGCTGCGACATTCAGATGGTAGGGTCAGAATTTGGCGTAAACAACATGAAAGCATGGATCCATCCTGCCTTGTGTAACGGTTCAGGCTGATGGTGGTGATGTAATGGTGTGGGGGATATTTTCTTGGCACACTTTTGGCCCCTTAGTCCCAACTGAGCATAATTTTAATGCCACAGCCTACCTGAGTATTGCTGCTGACCATGTCCATGCTTTATGACAACAGTGTACCCATCTTCTGATGGCTACTTCCAGCAGGATAACGCACCATGTAACAAAGCTGAAATCTCAAACTGCTTTCTTGAACATGACAATGAGTTCACTGCACTCCAGTGCCCTCCACAGCCACCAGAATCAATCCAATAGAGCACCTTTGGAATGTGGTGGAATGGGAGATTCGCATCATGGATGGATGGACTCAAAAGTAAATATAGCATTTTTTTAGTCTTATTAGACCAGCCAAAGCACTTCACAAAGCAAGGCGGTATTCACCCATTTACACACATTAATACATGGTGGCTGATTGCAAAGGGCCATTAGCCATGCACACTGTTGGAACAGCCATCAGGAGCAATTTCGGGTTCAATATCTTGCCCAAGGACACTTTGACACTTTGACTGCAGGGGTCAGGGATTAAACCACCAACCTTCTGATTGGTGGATTGCCAGCACAAGCCAGCACAAAGCCAGTATTTCTTATGGTATGAGTGTGTGTTCGTACCCATGGCATTGGTAACATGTGCATCTGTGAAGGCACTATTTATGCTCAAAGGTATATACAGGTTTGGAGTAACATATGCTGCCATCCAGATGATTTTCAGGGATGTCCAAGCTCATTTCAGCAAGACAATGTCAAGGCACATTCTGCATGTGTTGGTCTATCTGCAGTCCAAGTCTGTCTCCCATTGAAAATGTCTGATGCATGAATGAAGCACAAAAAACAACAATGAAAACCTGAATTCTGTTGCTGTAAAGTTATATATCAAGCAAGAATTGGAAAAAATGTTGCTTTTAAAACCAAAGAGTGTCCTCAATTTCTAAACATTTACTGAGTGTTGTTGTAAAAGAAACGATGATGTAACACAGTGGTAAACATGTCCCTGTCCCAACTGTTCTGGAATATGTTCCAGATTCAGAATGATTGTATATTTACAAGAAAAAAACAATAAAGTGTATCAGTTTGAACATTATTCATCATTATATCTCTCTATTTTTATACATTCAATTTCACTTCTATATTTTATACCTTATTTCTCAGATTTATTCATTTACTTGCATGATTTTCTTTTTATACATATTGTGCAGGTATTTTTGAAGCCTGAGATTGCCAACAAATGCTTCAATGTGATTGTTGTGCATATGAGAAATAAAGAACATGAACTTGGACCTCTAAATATGTCAAAAACTTTTGGAATATTTTGAGTATTGGGTATTGCTCACCTTTCAGATCACAACAGTGTAGGGTGCACAACAGAATGTGTAAAGTAAGAGCGGAATTAAAGCAATTTTTCCTTTACTATCCTTCCAATCCAAAATTCTGAGACTACACTGAAAAAAAATTCATATAAACCTGGAAATGATCAGAAAATTTGAGGATTCAGAAACTTAAAAACAAAGGATATTATGACTTGTAAAATAAAGAAGAAATTTTGATTGTATTGACTACACCCTGAGTCAGGAGAAGTATCCTCCATTCCTCAGAGACATGTTATACCCCCAGTAGAAAGATTCACGGAGGAGTTGTTTCATAAGTTAGAAGGAACATTTCATTCATTGCAGTTATGTTTGTGTGTGTGTCATGGGAAAGAGCTCAGCAGTTGGTGAGTGAGAAGATCCTGGGTTACATAACACACTGTAGCACCTGCCAGCTGAGTTTTTCTGGTGAGCCTGAAAGACAGACTCCAGAGTAAACATTTCTGTGCTATGTGTGTGGTCACATTAAGCCACATAATTTGGAGTGATTAAATCATATCTGAAGGATTTCATTTAAATCCATTTAAATCCCTCTTGTAGCCATATAACACAAAACAGACACAGATTGAATGTGCTGAGCCAGAGTCATCTTCAAAGTGTCTGGATTAAAACTGCTTATTGACTGATTTTTTACAGATTTGCACGGAAGACATTTTGTCATGTCACAGCAGCAAAAGTATGGGTGTAAATATTAAAAGAAACAATGGCTGAATTCAATTTAGCACCTTCAGTTTCCAGATCTTGGTGTTGTTCATCCTCACTTACTATCACTGACTGACTTTATGACTCCTGTAACAGTCAAATTTATGAAATGTACCTTTAACAAGATGTATACTGTGTCACCTAGTAGCAACGTCATCAAGCAGCGCCTGTGTATTTTGCTTCGAGTGACAATATGCTCCCCTCGCTGGTCGGACATGTTTACTTCGCTCCTGTTTTCTTTGTTTCTCAGAACAACAGTGATGGTGAAGTAGTGGCAACTATTTTGTTCTTGTATGAGACGATAGTAGGCTTGGTAAGGTTGGAGTGTTAATTTAATAAATGACGAGCATTTGAAATCCCAGCAATTGTGTGGACATGAGTTTCTGCCTGCCATTTTCCTCCACTCTCCACGGCCTCAACCGAGCTACACGGACCAAAAACCATTACAAGTGGCTCCCAAACAACTTCTCCTTGGACCTTTCATCGACGACCAGTGCAAGTATTCAAAGTGAAACGGTTTTCGCCGTTCTTTTTCACCGTTTTGGACTATATTTAGCTTAGCCGTGCTTTTCTGCGACATCAAAGTGATTGGCGGGTACACAGCAGTGTCGCAGTGTGGACGAGCAGAGGAACAGCTTTCGACTGAACTTTCTACAATCTCTGGACTCTTTGGAGTTTCGGCGTATGGAGTCTCCCTTTGGCAGCTGCAGTGGACGACCCGGTGGACACGATGACAGATCCCGGTTAGCTGTTAACGAGCGCTTCCCATAGACTGTACGTGGAAGCTCCCCAGATCTCCAAGAAGAGACTTTCTCCTTCTCCTTTCCTGTCGCCTGCTGCTCTCCTGCACTCTTCCCCTGCGGATTTCTGTCACTCATGCCTGGACTGTTTCTGCGGAACTGACGGGATTTGTTGGGTAAAGTACACTGACTGAGATAATTGTTTACAGAAAAGAAGAAGAAGAAGAAGAAACAGAACAATGGTAAACCTGAAACTGTGGTTATCACCTGTTGCAACTGTGAGAAAATAACTTTACAGACTGTGGTCGGCATAACTTATTTGTGAATTGCACTTTATTCATGACCAATTGAATAATATTTTCATTTAGTATTTACGAGAGAAGTGTTAGTTTGCTGCTTATGCCATTTCTCATTTTCTTCTCGTATTTTTAGTGAGTATTTTCTGCTAAAAAAAAGAAAAATTCTCCTTAACGAGAGTGATTTAAAGGAATACACTGTTTAATGTCTATGCCTTCATTACATTATATTGCTATTCTGTGTGGTTTAGTGAACCCACGTTACAGTTATTGATATCTGAATCACACTGCAAGTTAAGTAATATTTGAGCCTTTAAAGCAAACAAAAACAAGACAATACAATGGCAACCCATCCTGACTTAACAGACCTTGACATTGACACTGACTTGTCAATGAGACTCCCGCCTCGAGCTGCACGCAGTCAGCCGACTGCTGACCTTGAGCTGTAGGTGAAGAGTCTGCAAGCTGAGGTGGAGATGCTTCAGATGTGTCTGCTTGACTGTCTTGATCTACAGAGAAGTATCTTACAGCGCTGGGACCATAGCAACAAGGCAGGCCTCAAAGCTCCCCCTGCTCAGTCCACTAAACTTGTCCCAATGGCCGCTTCAACACCACATGCACCTGACCCTTCCAGCAGGAGACCTCCATATTCTGACATGGTGACACCCGATTACACTCCAGCTACTAAACCTGCTTCATGCCTTCGGTCAGACTCTCTTGAACTCAGCAATACTACAAGAGTCCTTGCAGCTGCGCTGCATCAGGCAAAACTTGAGCCTCCTGTATTCACTGGAGATGGTGTGATTCATCCAGAAGACTGGCTGCAGTCTATCAATACATACAGGTCTTCCCTAGACCTAGACTTAACAGATCTCAGATCCTCAGCCAGCTACCACGCTTCCTAGCTCAAGAACCAAGGAAGTGGTTCAGTGTGCTCACCACTCATGTTTGTACTTGGACTGACTTCTGTGAACTATTCAGGATGGTCTTCCTGCCCACTGACATTCAGGAGCGTATCATGAGAGGTATCTTGGACCCCTCCCCACGTTCATTGCCCATATGCTCAGTGAATTCAAGAAGCTGAAAAGTCCACCATCAGAGCTCGAACAAATTGAGCTAATCTGTAAACAAGCTCTTGAAAAGTACAGAGTCGCACTTTACGGCACACCTGTCAAATCAGGCATTGAACTAATGTTGTGAGCGCATGAACTTCACTCTGTCCTTGGCCCTAACCCTCCACAGCCACCTCATGCAAAAGTGAAAAGTGTGCCCAATTGAGAGACTTATTGCTCCAAATGCTCCATGCTGGGTTTCACTTCCCACAACTGCCCTAACTGCTCTACAGCCTCCCAGAGACCCGCAAAGTCACCTAGGTCCAATGTGGGGCTATCACAAGTCCCACCTCCAGACCGTAGATGCTGTGAGAGCTGAAAATGAATATGCTGTGGCAGAGACAAAGCCATTCACTAGGAAACACAGAAACTTCCAGGGGGGAGGACATTCTGCAGAGGCAACCCTCCTCCCAGTCACTAATTCCACCTCCCCCTCCCTCATTCACCCCAAATGAACAACCTGTGCTCGGTCACGTGGAAGATGAGACTTCAGAGTCAATATGGAACACCCCACTTAAAGCGAAAGTGTGCTTTAAAGGGGCAGCGATAGACGCCACATTCGACACAGGTGCCACACTCTCAGCCGTGAGAGCAGACTTAGTCCCTGAAAATGTTCAGAGTGGATCCTACACCAACACATGGTCAGGCCCACCAATCCGGCTTGCAAACAACGCACCCTGCAACCCATCAGGGATCACCTGGCTAACCATTGGGTTTATGGGCAAACGTTTCTATCAGCGATTTGCTATAATCCCTGACCTCTCTTCTCCCCTAGTTATGGGAATGGACTTTATGAAACGTGCATCAATCACCATACATGTACCTACCAGAACCGTGCTCATGAGTGACGACCCATGAACTATGTTGTCTCTTATGCTGTATGTCAAACCATGAAGCCAAGTCAAAGAAAACCAGCTGGTCTTATGGTCCCGATTCACCCACAGAGACCTTGGGAATACACCGGCATGGACTATATCAGCCCGCTGCCTCGCATACCAAATGGAAATGCTTACATCCTCGTCTTTGTGGATTACTTTTCGAAATGGATTGAGGTGAACGCGGTGAAAGAAGCGACTGCTCAAGTCGCAGCTAACAAGTTCATCACTGACATCTTTGCCCGACACGGCGCTCCATCATACCTCATATCAGAGAGAGGGACACCATTCATAAGCGACCTCTTCGAGCATGTTGTTACCACACTTGGGACTGAGCACAGACTCACTACAGCTTATCACCTGCAGACTAATGCAACAGAGCATGTTAATCGTACTCTTAAAACAGCCATTCGTGCATATGTGGGAGACAAGCACACATCATGGGAAAATTCATCCCTCAGATCTGTTTTGCATTACACACAGCACCCCACGAGAGCACAGGTCTTAGTCCCTCTATGATGTTGTACGGACAAGAGCTGGAGACTCCACTTGACCTTGTCACTCAGCCCACATCCAATGGAATGGATGACCCCGAAATCCCCTACCCGGAATGCTTGAAAGCCTCTCTTCAAGAAGCACATGATCACGCCGGAGCAGTGCTCTGAGAGTCACAATCGCCAGAAACATTACTACAACCTGAGACATTGCCAGGTCTCCTACACGATTGGAGATTAGAGTAAAGACTCATCCAAGGTCTGGAGTTTTTCATGTGGTGAACCTACAGCCATTCTACACGTGGGCCACAGCTTCATCCAGCAAACGCAAAAGACATGTGACCCATGACGGACAGTGTCCTGACTTGTCAAAAAACGATCTTGTGCCTGCTGACAATGTCCCTGACACTGACTCTGACCCCTTTGACCTTGCTCAGAACTCTGTTCAAGAGACGGTTGAAATGCCTCTAGACACTGACCCACAAGATATTGACCCACCTCTGAGTGACTCTGTCCCTGACCATACTAGTCACTACAACCTGAGACCCAGACCAAACCCCAGAGTGACCTCTGGATGGTCAGACAATAGGTGGACCAACCCATATCATACTGCCAGATTTGACTTAAAATAAATGCTTTCTGGTTCTCATTCACATGTGTCAGTAGAGTGAGAATGTTGCTTAACAGTAGTTTAAGTGCTCTATGCCGCCTACCGGAGAGGTAGCGTTTTGTTTATGCTGTGCACAACGAGAGCAATGATTTTATTTTTTTATATGAAAGCTTGATGAAGTTACATGTTATATTTCATTGTTTCATAAAGAAGGGACTTCATACTGTACTTGTCTTAAGAGCCTAAGTTTATATTTTATTTTTTATTTTTGGTGTGTTGTTAGGGACTTTCATTTTACTTGGTACTGACATGTATGCCAATTACCTGAATAATCCACTGTATATTACCCTGTTTGGTTCTGACAACTTAGCTGCTTAGTCATGTGTTAGAGTATGTTAAGTATAGGCTGTATCTCCATGTGTACGGCTGGGGACAGCCTTTGTCTCACCAGGGGGGAATATGTAACAGTCGAATTTATGAAATGTACCTTTAGTAAGGTGTATACTGTGTCGCCTAGTAGCAATGTCATGAAGCAGTGCCTGTGTGTTTTGCTTCGAGTGACGATATACACCCCTCGCTGGTTGGACATGTTTACTTCGCTCCTGTTTTCTTTGTTTCTCAGAACAACAGTGATGGTTAAGTAGTGGCAACTATTTTGTTTATGTATGAGATGATAGTAGCTGTACAACCGGGCCTGGTAAGGTTGGAGTGTTTATTTAATAAACGATGAGCATTACACTCCGCTGTATTTGTTGATTATTTTTATCTCTTTTTATCCCGCTTTTATCTCTCTCTCTTTTAGCCTGTCACAGATAAACATTTTAATGGTTTTATCGCAAAAGTCAAACAAGAAGTAAACACAGAATTTCTAACAAGGAGACATGTTTTAGTGCTTCTATTTTAATAAATAAATAGTTAATCAATTCTTTTCACTTGCTCTCATTCAGGTCAGTTAATGAAGATGTATTTAAAGCAGCTGATCCAAGATAATCTTGGCAAAATGATAATAATATATCCTGTAACTGCCACTGTTGGCCACTGAAAAAGTTACATTGTCTTGTTGCAAAGCAAATTTAGGATTTACATTCATTTATGTTGCATAGTGTTTCACCACCACAATTGTGTAAAGGAATGTTTATGTTGACTATAGCATATAGAATATCTGTGAGCAGATGTCCAGTCCAGGCTAATTTCTCATTCATATAACCATGCTTTAGTTAAGGGTATTAATGGAATTTCCTGATGTTCATTTTATGGTCTCTTTCCTATGAAAGTGCTTATGAAGATTGCATAAATACTTCCACCTTGTCAAAATGTCATCACCGCTCGCTCTCAATCACATCGTCAGAATAGGTATAAAATAAAAAGCTGGACCAATTGATATGGATATTTTAATGTAACAATGCCAAATAAAGATGATAGTTTGACTTTACTTGGATAGCTATATGTTCCGTCCTATGGAAGCTGCCTTGCTATAGAATGTACAAAGTGTGTTGGGTAATCATCATCAGTTCTCCCTGTTAACCTTCCATCTGCAGTTGCATGTTTGTCTCGCCCCATGTGGATCAAAGAGTCCCTTAGTGTCTGGCCTGGCTACAGTTTTTCTTTTTTTTACCTTTTTTAAAAGGCATCCAAAATTATTCTGTTGTTATCAAAAGTTTTGTCCTGATGAATTGGATGTTACTTTGTAAAGCTGTTATTATGTAAAACAGGATGCAGTGGTATGTTTGATGTATTTTTGCAAGGTTTTTTGTGCAGAACACAGGTGCTCAGTCTGACATCCATTGATCGACTTACGGAGAGGAGTTCTTCTGGAGAAGTCATTTCAGTTGCATGGTATGGTTCATTGAGCAGTGTTTTCCTACATGTACAAAGTTTATCCATCAACTAATTTCTTCTAAAGTGGTTTACACTGTCGCATGAATGTTGCAGCTATCACGATAACATGAGAGAATTCCTGAGGCAGATATTATGGCCTCATGCTAACGCCTAACAGTTCAATGTCCTTACAGCAGAGTTGCTCCTTAATAGTGAGTTACACCATCTATCATTCACAAACACTGCCAGCCCTCCTCCTTTCCTCTTACCGCTCTCCTTCATCCTCTCTGCCCGTAGTAGCGTATATCCGTAATGTGACAATCGTATCGGGGGTCTGCAGTGTCAGCCATGTCTCTGTGAACACCATGATGCTGCACTCCCAGTACTCCTTCTGGTGTCGGGTCAGCACTGCTAACTTGTCCATCTTATTGGGGAGAGATCTTACATTCTCCATGGTGATGGACGGGAGGACCGGTCTGTATCTTTTCCTCCTAAGAAACTATTCCAACACTTCAGAGCTAACTCTTTTGCTATATTGGTGTAATTGGGAGACAAAGTAGAAGGAATGAATGACTCTATATGACCTCTATATGGGTTGCAACTTCTGAAAAAAACCCCCAAAAACCCCAGGATAAATGTCTTGTTAAAAATATGGCAGAAGGTGAATTATGTGGTTATTAGTTATGTGGAATTCACAACACGTTAAAACTTTACAGATGGTGTGCTCATAAAACTGATTTTCTTCCATTCAGAGGAGATAAAAGATTTGAATCCCTATCTAGGATCATGATTCAAATCCTTGTACTTTGATGATCCAAAAAGACTAATTCTAATAAATTTGGAATCACTGGATCAAATTGCATGATTTCACTAATATTTCATGTTTCTTTCTTCTTTTTGATGGGAATAGTAGAAATATTAGCTTCCTTGGTTGGTAAGATAAGATAAGATAAGATAACTTTTATTGATCCCCCACAGGGGAAAAGCTTGCAGAACAGGCAAATTGAAGTACAGTATTTCAAAATAAATACAAATAAAGTTGCTAAGTTAAAAATAAGGCAGCAATAACAAAAAATAAAATGGCAATAGAAACAACTAGAAAAAGTAGGGACAGTATTTACACTAAATGAGGTAAAGTATTTACACTACGTAACCCGTTTTTTCCTTGTTAATTGACATCCAGAAGTATTTGACATACTATATCTATATGAGAATAAAGATGCTATAAATGCTATTGCACAGAAATTGCTATGATATTGCACAGACAATGGGGATAATTCCTACATATTGCACAGTGAAGCAGAAATGCAGTCATCAGTGAAATACAGTCATTAGTTACTTATAATGAGGTGTTATAGATTCTGATTGCAGTGGGTATGAAAGACCTGTGGTAGCGCTCCTTCTTACAGGGTGAAAGTCTTAGTCTGTTGCTAAAGGAGCTGCTTAAAGCTCCCACAGTCTCATGCAGGGGGTGAGAGGGGTTGTCCATGATAGATGTCAGCTTGGCTAACGTCCTCCTCTCACCCACCTCCTCAATGGAGTCCAGAGAACAGTCCAGGACAGAACCAGCCCTCCTGACCAGTTTGTTCAGTCTCTTCCCGTCCCTCTCTGTGCTCCCCCCTCCCCAGCAGACCACTGCATAAAAGATTGCAGACGCTACCACAGTGTCATAAAAAGTCCTTAGCAGAGTCCTGCATACTCCAAGGACCTAAGCCTCCTCAGCAGGTGCAGATGGCTTTGGCCCCTTTTGTATAATGCGTCAGTGTTGTGTGACCAGTCCAGCTCATTGTGGAGGTGAACACCCAGGTATTTGTAGGTCTCTACCCTCTCAATGTCTTATCCCTGGATGTTCACCGGTGCAGTCTGGGGTGTCATCCATCTGAAGTCAATCACCAGCTCCTTCGTCAGAAAGTTAAACACGAAAATTGCTGACAGATTGAACTTGAAGTACGCATAAAGGTATATGTATACATACATGTATATGTATGCATGTGGGCATACAGGTAAATATAGATGTGTGTTACGGGGTGTCAAGGACTCACATGCTGCACACTACACAGGTAATTGTTGAGAAAGTCCTGGACGAGCTGGAGGAGCCGGTACGCAACAGTCATGTACACACTGGAAAGATCCACATGCCAATATGGAGCAGGCAGGAAATCAGGTGAGAGCCGAATAATGTCCAAATACCAATAGTCAGTCCAAGATAAACAACAATCCAACAAGGAGCAGGGAGCAAGACAAGCCAGGTGGGGGTCGGGAAGCCGGTAGGAGGAGAAGGACTTACTCCGTAACAGGACGTCAAAAACCACAAGGTCGGACAGGCAGACACGGAGATGCCAAGGCAGCGGTAACGGGAAGACAATCCAAAGAGGTGCGCTTGAAAGTCTAGCATAGGGAGCTGAAACAATCTAGCAATGAGTCTCTGAACCGGTGAGGTTTAAATACTGTGTAGATTATGATTGGTTGCAGGTGAGTGGAAGAGATGGGCGTGGCAAGCAGGTGAGTTGAGGCAGAGGCAGGTCAGAGGCCAAGTATGGGAGATGGCATGAATGCAGGATGGTGACAGAACCCCCCCCCCCTCAAGGGACGGCTCCTGACGTCCCAAAAATTCACCAGGACAGGAGGAGGGTCTAAAATGCCTTGCAGCTGGTCAATCCATATCCAAAGCCGGGTGGGAGGAGGGGGACTGGAGGAGGGATCCTTCAATGTCCAACAACGAAAAACCCCTCTCAGGCCAAAGACTCCCCCTTGTCCGCAGATTCAGGTGAGAAGGCTGAATGGATTCTCTGACTGGACCTTCCTGGTGCCCCTAAGAGGGCTGATCAGGGTGTAGCTGATGGAAGTCGGCAGTGAGCTGGGGGTCAACGATGTGATGAGCAGGGATCCAAGACCTCTCCCCAGGACCATAACCCTCTCAGTCGAGATATTGGAGTCCTCTGCCCCGACGGTGGGATCGTAGCAGGCGCCGGACGGAGTAGACAGGACCACCCTCAATTATCTGAGGTGGAGGGGGAGGTGGCTCTCCAGGACCGGTTTTATTCTGGAAACATGAAACGTGGGATGAATGCACATAGCACGTGAAAGGGTCAATCTCACCGCCACCGGATTGATAATTCTCTGGATAGGGAAAGGACCAATAAACCTAGGTGCTAACTTCCTGGATTCCACCCGGAGAGGGAAGTCCCGGGTGGAAAGCCACACCTTCTGACCAATGTGATAGGTTGGGGCTTGAGAACAACGACGGTTGGCAGACATGAAGAGCGGCCAGCTGAGCGGAGAAGGGAGGCATGTGCACGGGTCCAGGTTCTGTGACAGCGTTGGAAGAAGGCCTGAACCAATGGGCAAGGAGATCTCCCCCTCCAAGGCTGGGAAGAGAGGTGGTTAATACCCATAGACACACTGGAATGGGGAGAGGCCTGTGGCAGAACTGGTCAAAGTGTTGTGGGCATATTCTACCCACAGGAGCTGCTGAGACCAAGATGTGGGATTCTGGGAGACTAGGGCTGTCTCCATTTCCTGCTTTATACGTTCAGTCTGTCCGTTGGACTGGGGGTGGAATCCAAAACTCCCGCCAGAAGACAGATGTGAACTGGGGTCCTCGATCAGAGACTATGTCAACAGGAAGACCATGAAGCCAGAAACATAAAACAAAACCAACCTGGCTGTTTCCTTAACCGAAGGGAGCTTGAGAAGGGGCACAAAATGGGCCATCTTACTGAAACGGTCCACCACAGTAAGGATGGCCGTGTTACTGTTGGATGAGGGAAGACCGGCGACAAAGTCCATGGAGATGTGGGACCACGGACGATGGAGAATGGGAAGGGGTTGCAAAAGGCCAGCAGGAGCCTGGTGCGAAGGCTTGTGTTGACTGCAAACTGGGCAAGCTTTAATGAATCCCAGAGTGTCCTCCTCCATGGTAGTCCACCAGAACCACTGTGAGAGGACGTCGCAGGTTCTCTGGATCCCAGGATGGCATGTGAGTTTGGATGCGTGGGCCCACTGGGGTACATCTGACCTTAGAGCTAGGGAAACAAACAGACGGTTAGGAGGACAGGAACTGGGACCTGGTTGCCCCTCGATGGCCGACTTCACTCTCTCCTCAATGTCTCAGGTAAGGGTGGCCACTGAGCAGAGAGCAGGGAGGATGGGGTCAGGACATGAGGTGGACTCTTCATCTTGCAGAAACTGACATGACAAGGCGTCAGACTTAATGTTCCAGGATCCAGGACGATGGGAGAGTGAGAAATTGAAGTGGGTGAAGAAGAGGGACCAACGGGCTTGACGTGAATTTAATCTCTTAGCAGTCCTGATGTGCTCAAGATTCTTGTGATTGGTCCACACCAGAAATGGTTGTTTAGTCCCCTCCAACCACTGTCACCACTCCTCCAGAACCAACTTAACGGCCAACAACTCTCTGTTGCGAATGTCATAGTTTCTCTCAGCCGGTGATAGTCGCCAAGAAAAAAAAGCACAAGGGTGGAGCTTCTGGTCGGCCGCTGAACGTTGAGAGAGAGGACGGCCCCTACCCCCACATCAAAGGCATCCACTTCCACCATGAACTGACGGTCTGAGTCGGGTACAGAGAGAATAGGAGCCATGGTGAACAGGGATTTCAGTTTCTGGAAGGCTGTCTCTGCTGCTGAGGTCCATCGGAAGGGCATCTTGGAAAAAATGAGGGCTGTGAGGGGAGCAGCAATGGAGCTGTAGTTACAGATAAATCTGCGACAAAAGATTGCAAATCCCAGGAATTGCTGCAGTTGCTTGCGGGAGTCAGGGACAGGCCAGGAAGCAATGGCAGACACCTTGGCTGGATCCATCTGTATGCTTCCTTGGGCAATGACGTAGCCCAGAAAGGGGAACGAAGGAGCGTGGAGTTCACATTTCTCAGCCTTGACATGCAGCGAATTCTGAAGAAGGCATTGAAGGACAGTCTGAACATAATGAACATGCTCCTCTCTGGACTTGGAAAAAATAAGAATGTTGTCCAGGTACATGTAGCGATTCAACATGTCTCTGAGAATGTCATTTATCAGAGCTTGGAAATTGGCAGGGGCATTTGTGGGTCCAAAAGGCATCACCAGGTATTCACAGTGACCTGTGGGTGTGTTAAAGGCGGTTGCCCTCTCGGATCCACACTAGATGGTAGGCGTTGCGAAGGTCCAGTTTCGTAAAAATGGTAGCTCCTTGGAGTAGTTCACAAGCTAAAGAGATGAGGGGAAGTGGGTAACGATACTTGATTGTGATTTCATTAAGACCCCAGTAATCAATGCATGGTCTAAGAGTCTTATCTTTCTCGTCCACAAAGAAGAATCCTGCTCCTGCAGGAGAAGAAGAAGGACAGATGATGCCTGCCGCCAAAGATTCATTAATGTGCTCCTCCATGGCTTCTCGTTTGGGGGAGGACAAGGAGTACAAGCGTCCCTTGGGTGGTGATGTGCCAGGCTGCAGTTCTATTGCACAATCGTAGGGACGGTGAGGAGGCAAGGAGGTAGCCTTCGCTTTACTGAAAACTTCTCGATAGTCATGATATTCCAGAGGAACACCTGACAGATCTGGGATGGAGTCAGAGGATGACGAGGACAGCGGTGCAGTGGCTTGCTGTGAGCAGACCTGATGACAGGATGGGCTCCACCCCAGGATGACCCCAGTCACCCAATCAATGTGAGGATTGTGACGACGGAGCCAAGGATAACCCAGGGTAAGAGGAATGCAAGGTGATCGCAGGATGTAGAACTGGATGGTCTCGTGGTGATTGCCAGACAAAAGCACATGGGTAGGGGTGGTCTGATGAGTCACGGTTCCCAGGAGGTGTCCATCAAGGGCGCTGGCAGGAACAGGATGAGGAACCTGACCAATGCCTAGCTGACGTGCCAGTTCCTCATCAATAATACTACCAAAACCAGTTTGTCCTTTATATAATCCGCTAAGCCACAGAGGAAGGCACCGCACAGTGCCGGCGAATACCAGCCGCCCTGTTGGGCACGGGTGCGAAAATCAATGGAAAAATCTGCAACAGTCTGGTTTCCCTGCCGCATGTTCAATAAACTCCTGGCTGCATCTGCTTCGAAAGCTCCCATGCCAAAAACCTTAGGAAGCTCTGCAGCGAAGGACTGAAAAGAAGAACAGGCAGGAGTCTGTTTCTCCCACTCTGCGGTTACCCAGAGACGAGATCTCCCTGTGAGATGATTTATTGTGAAGGCTACCTTAGCTTCTTCAGATGAAAAGGTATGGGGCTGCAGAGTGAATAAAATCGAACAGTTGGTAAGGAAAGAATTACATCCTTCTGGCTCACCTGTGTATCTCTCCGGGACTCCCACCTGGGGTTCAGAGGCTGGTCTGGGCTGAGGAGGTGCAGGGACTGGTGGTGCGGAAGGAGCCGGAGCTTCGGGCTTATCTAGGATCCCCGTTAACTGTTGTAGCTGGGTGCAAATTGCCTCTTGAGTCTTGTCATGGTGTTGAAAGGCACCCTCAAGTCTCTCGAGGTGATCCTGTGTCGAGGAGGTGTGCACTGAATCCATATTCTGGCTAGATTGTACTGTTACGGGGTGTGAAGGAGGACTCACATGCTGCACACTACACAGGTAATTGTTGAGAAAGTCCTGGACAAGCCAGAGGAGCCGGTACGCAACAGTCACGTACACACTGGAAAGATCCACGTACCAATATGGAGCAGGCAGGAAATCAGGTGAGAGCAGAATAATGTCCAAATACCAATAGTCAGTCCAAGATAAACAACAATCCAACAATGAGCAGGCAGCAGGATACGTGAAAGTCAGGCGGGGGGTCGGGAAGCGGGAGAAGGACTCTCCTCCTACCGGCTTCTACTCTACTTCTACTACAGACACGGAGACGCCAAGGCAGAGTTTTCCGGGGTCCAGTCAGGCAAACAGGTAAGTGAGTTAACAGGCAGGGTCGGTAACGGGAAGACAATCCAAAGAGGTGCGCTTGAAAGTCTAGCAAAGGGAGCTGAAACAATCTAGCAATGAGTCTCTGGTGAGGTTTAAATAATGGTTAAAATACGGTGAGTTGAGGCAGAGGCAGGTCAGAGGCCAAGTATGGAAGACGACATGAATGCAGGATGGTGACAGATGTGTATGTGTGTTTAACTTGTGTATGTGGAAGGGTATATATGGATATACTGTTATACTCCTGGAAGTGACGAACATTTTCCAGAGGACTAAGTTACGGCCAGCAAGTACTGCAGTACCTCATATGCATATGCATATGCATATGTATATGCCATTCCATACTTGGCCTCTGACCTGCCTCTGCCTCAACTCACCGTATTTTAACCAGTATTTAAACCTCACCAGAGACTCATTGCTAGATTGTTTCAGCTCCCTTTGCTAGACTTTCAAGCGCACCTCTTTGGATTGTCTTCCCGTTACCGACCCTGCCTGTTAACTCACTTACCTGTTTGCCTGACTGGACCCCGGAAAACTCTGCCTTGGCGCCTCCGTGTCTGTAGTAGAAGTAGAGTAGAAGCCGGTAGGAGGAGAGTCCTTCTCCCGCTTCCCGACCCCCCACCTGACTTTCACGTATCCTGCTGCCTGCTCATTGTTGGATTGTTGTTTATCTTGGACTGACTATTGGTATTTGGACATTATTCTGCTCTCACCTGATTTCCTGCCTGCTCCATATTGGTACGTGGATCTTTCCAGTGTGTACGTGACTGCATATGCATATGCATATGCATATGTACAACCCCAATTCCAAACATTTAAACCCTCTATTTAATTGAAAATAATGCAAAGACAACATATCTTCTTTGCGCTGGCTCCCTGTCAAATCAGGAATTGAATTTAAAATCCTACTACTAACCTATAAAGCTCTTAATGGTCAAGCACCATCATATCTTCAAGAGCTCATTGTACCCTATCTTCCCAATAGAGCACTACGCTCCCAGAATGCAGGGTTCCTTTTGGTTCCCAGAATCTCCAAAAGTAGATTTGGAGCCAGAGCCTTCAGTTATCAAGCTCCTCTCCTGTGGAATCAGATCCCAGTCTGGGTCCGGGAGGCAGACACCCTTTCCACATTTAAGAGTAGGCTTAAAACCTTTGTCTTTGACAAAGCTTATAGTTAGGGTTGGTCCAGGTGAGCCCTGAGGCATCCCTTAGTAATGCTGCTATAGGCCTAGACTACCGGGGGACTTCCCATGATGCACCGAACTTCTCTCTCCTTCTCTCTCCTCCACCTGTATCCATTCATAACCCATCAATGCATCTTACTAATGCAACTTCTTCCCTCTCTCGTAGTTTTGTGCTCTTCTCTCCTGTCACTCTCTGCAGGTTCGTGTGTCACTGGAGCTGCAGAGTCTGGACCCGTGTTTACAAGCCTCCGACTGCACACGTCTCTGTTTAATACTGTTATGATCATTATCGTCACACCTGTGGATTGTAGTGTTGCTTGCCCCCCGTCTCTCTGTCTCTCTCTGTCTGTCTCTCTGTCTCTCTCTCAACCCAACCAGTCGCGGCAGATGGCTGTCCATCACTGAGCTTGGTTCTATCTGAGGTTTCTGCCTGTTAAAAGGAAGTTTTTCTTCACTACTGTCGCATCAAGTTTTTGCTTATGGTGGGAACTGTTGGGTCTCTATAAGTAATATTATAAAGAGTATGGTCCAGACCTGCTCTGTATGTTAAGTGCCTTGAGATAACTTTTGTTGTGATTTGGCACTATACAATTAAAATTGAATTGAATTGAATTGAATATCAAATGCTGAAACTTAATTTTTTTTATTGTTTTATAAATAATATATGCTCATTTTAAATTAGATGCTAGCAACATGTTTAAAAAAACTTGGGACAGTGGCATGCTTACCATTGTGTTGCATCACCTCTTCTTTTAACAACACTCGAGGAGACCATTTTCTGGAGTTTTGAAAGTGAAATGTTCTGCTCAACAGTGCTGTTCAACAGTTTGGGGTCTCCTTTGCCATATCTTTCGTGTCATGATGGGCCAAATGTTTTCAATGGGTGAGAAGTTGAGACTGCAGGCAGGCCAGTTTAGCACCCTGAACTCCACTACTACACAGCCATGCTGATTTTATATGTGCAGAGTGTGGTTTGGCATTGTCTTGCTGTAATATGCAAGGTCTTCCCTGAAAAAGATGTCTACTTGGCAGCATATACTGCTCCAAAACCTGTATATATTCAGCGTTGTGGTGCATTCTCAGATATGTAAGCTACCCATGCCATGGGCACTTATGCATCCAAATACCATCATGGATGCTGAACTGTGTGCTGATAACAAGCCAAGTGGTTCCTCTCCTCTTTGGGGCAGAGGACACGGCATCCATGATTTCCAAAAAGAAAGTCAAATTTTGATTTGATGGACCACAGGACAGTTTTAAAAGGAGAGCCAGATCATTGTCTGAAGGGGCATAAAAGTAAATCCTGTCCAATCTCTTGCAGTCAATCTCCCACATACAGTAATGTGTCGTTTTGTACTTTAAAATTGATGCCATACAGGCCTTTGGCCTTTTTAAATCATTGTCATTAAAACCTTAGCCATAGCTTACATCAGATAACACACAGTTATAATGACAACATGGCTAAGCATTTTGACAATCTTGTTTGTAAACAAACACTTGTCATTTTGATGGCACTGACATGTTCATTGACATAAATATTTTCTTTTAAAATAGTTTAAAAATAGTTGAATAGAAAATACTGCATCAAAAAAGGAGAACAAGTATTGATACAACAATTTGTGCAGTTCTCCAGACAGCAACTCATTTGGACTTTATTTGCTGGTTCAGCAACCCAAGCAGCAACAGAGGCGTCACAGATCAACAACCAGTCTGATGTGTTAACTTAATGTATAAGGATTAGATAATCCTGTAACAGAGCTCTAAAAGTTCTGTGACTCACGGGTCTATGAAATTCCTTGAATTAGATGGTACTGAATTAGATTGTAATTAGATTACACACACACACACACACACAGATTCATACACATACCTGGGAGTTACTCAGTCTGCTTCTCATCCTGTTCAGCAGCATGCGTACATTGGCAGAGTAGCTCTGTGGGCTGGCCTTTACTGGCATACAGCCCAAAGCTGAGCTATCCTGCCCCTGGGCCTAATCATTCCAGTGAACTACTGATTGCTTTTGTTGTTGAGGAAAAAGACATGAAATGGTGATGCTGTTCTGTGCCATAATAAAGAGGTAGTACAGAAGCTTTTTACTGCATGACAGCACAAAATTACCTTTATACTAGAGCTGTTGATCTGTTGAGCTGTTGTTGAATTTGTGGCCCCCTAAACTCAGTTTCTGACATGTTTACACTGTGTTGGAACAGTCCTGATAAACTGTTTGACAATGGAGGACAGTGCTATGGGCAAGTCAGCAACACATTTCCTTTCAAGCTCTGCTGCAATTAGTGAATGTTTCTGTCTCCGGTGTGAATATCTGACTTTGCTGCAGGGCTGCGAGGTCTAGGCAAGCTGTCCAACCCATAGGCAACTCTGTGATTCGAGGACATCCAAGGCTGTAGCCCTGACCTTGAACAGCAGACTGAAGGTATTATTATTATTAGCATTATTATTATATTATTAACATAAGATAAGATAAACCTTTATTCGTCCCTCAGTGGGGAAATTCACATTGCACAGTAGCAAAGAGGACAGAAGCAAGTTAAATAGTAAAAAATGAACAATATAAACAAGCTAAGAAAAAGTATTTACAAATGTAACAGATTTAAATGAGATTATTTACAAATATACATGAGAAAATGAATATGAAATATATGACCAGCATACACACTATGGACAGGACATTGAATTGAAGTAAGAAATGAAATCTTGCATAGTGAATTAAATATTAAATATTGTACGTGAATTGAACAAAATGAAATATTGCATAGTGAATGGAATCTGGAATAAACATACAGACATGAAAAAGAGTGTTGCACAGATGCACTGATGTAGAGTTGTATGGTCTACTGGGAGCAGTGCTGGTCTGTACAGCTGCAGGAAGAAAAGATCTGCAATATCGCTCCTTCACACACTTCGGGTGAAGCAGTCTATCGCTGAAGGAGCTCTCCAGTGCTGATAAAGTGTCCTGTAGGGGGTGGGAGTCATTCTCCAACATGGATGACAGCTTAGTCATCATCCTCCTCTCTCCCACCACCTCCACTGGGTCAAGGGGGCAACGCAGTGCAGAGCTGGCCTTCTTGATGAGTTTATCCAGTCTATCCTTGTCCGCAGCCGAAATGCTGCTGCCCCAGCAGACTACTCCATAGAAAATGGCTGATGCCACAACAGAGTCATAGAAGGTCTTCAGTAGTGCCCCTTGCACTTCAAAAGACCTCAGTCTCCTGAGTAGATAGAGTTGCTCTGACCTTTTCTGTATGTTGCATTAGTGTTTTGAGTCCAGTCCAATTTGTTGTTGAGGTGAACATCCAGGTACTTAAAAGATGTCACCATCTCAATGTCCATGTCCATTCTCTGGATGTTTACTGGTGTTGGAATGCGCCTGTGGAAATCCACCACCAGTTCTTCGGTTTAACCCGCGTTGATCTGGAGGCGGTTCCGCTCGCACCAGTCCACAAGTGCTGTGTCAGTTCTCTGTATTACCTGTCATCCCCATCTGTGATGAGGCCAACAATTGTGGAGTCGTAAGAGAAGTTCTGCAGGTGACAGTTTTGTGTGTTGTATGAAAAGTCTGCAGTGTAGAGTGTAGGGTAATTTTCTGGACCCAAGTTTCAGGCCAATGGACCAAAATCAGGTTTTAAATGTATTCAGTTGATCAAAAACTTCTTCAAAATCTTCAGCAAATTAGTTAAAAATCTGCTCCAATACACCTTCAAACAGGTCTCAAAAGATCTTCAAACAGGAGTCCAAGATGTTGTGACAATCCTTTATTATTAATAATAAAGTGAGAGAACAAATAGCATGTACACAAGGCACAGTCCAAGAGCTCTCTGAGCTAAAATGAAACTTACATTTGTTTTTATAGTGTTTGATGGGTGGATTTCCACGCCTATTGTCCAACCCACAAACCTATAGCATTATGGACTTTACACCAATAAAAACTTGTTGATTCTTAGTTTTGCCCCCTAGAGGCTGGTCCAAATGTACTTTTTCTTTACACTATTATAATTTGTTGAGTTCGTATCCGCCCCCTAGGGGTAGGTAAATTACCTCATCTTTGGCTCCGTGACACCAATATGTTCGGGTTTTTTGGTACTTTCCACGGGCCTTTTGGTCTTCCCGGTATTTTTCATGGCCCTTATTATTATTTTTTGTATTTTCATAGTACTTTCAGCCACCATTATTTCTGGCTTGATTCACTTCTTATTTTTTAAAAAGAAATACCAAATGGTATAACAAATCATGTTGTCATGCCCTTAATGAAAAGAAACATCAAATATAATAACAAATCAAGCTGTCATGTTCTTAATTAAAAGGAACATCGAATAGTATAACAAATCAAGAAACAAGCCTGCTAGTCAGAGAAACGAGTCAGCTAGAATGTTCAGAGAGCACAGTGCTTTCCTTGAAACTTTCAGCCCGGAACTTCAGATAACATAAACACAGGTGGCTGATACTGGATGATACAGTCCTCAAATGACCTCTGACTAGCATGTATTTTTATGATCATAACATGTCTTGGATTAAACACACAACATTATGATTATGTTCACATGTTTGGAAACACACAACATTATGATTATGTTCACATGTCTGGTTTTAGCTGCTATATTCATTGCTACGCAATCCATGAGAGTTTTTATCATCTCCTTCATTACATTCAGAGCCTTCTTATGTAGTGTTTTTTACACTACAAGAGGGTAAAAAGGATTGGAGCCAGGACCGTTCCCTGTGGGGCCTCCGTACTGCAGACAACTGTGTTGGACACACAGTCCCGTGTCCTCACATACTGTGGACAGTTGGTGAGGTAGTCCAGAACCCAGGATGTGAGGTGCAGGTCCACCCTTGTGTTCTCCAGCTTGTCCCTCAGAAGTGCTGGCTGGATGGTGTTGAACGCACTGGAGAAGTCAAAGAACATGATTCTCACAGTGCTCATAGGCTTCTCCAGGTGAGAGAGGGCTCTGTGTTGGAGGAAGATGACGGCGTCATCCACTCCAATGCCAGGTTGATAGGCAAACTGAAGTGGGTCCATTGAATGACCCACCAGGGGGCGGAGATGAGCAAGGACCAGCCGCTCCAAGGTCTTCATCAGGTGGGATGTTATTGCCACCGGCCTGTAGCTGCTGAGGTCCTTGGGGTGCGCAGTTTTGGGGACATGTACCACACAGGATGTCTTCCACAGCTGTGGCACCCTCCCTGGCTTCAGGCTCAGGTTGAAGATGTGCTCAACAATCCCACACAGCTGGTCTGCGCAGGACTTCAGGAGCCTGGAGGTGATGCCATCTGGACCCACTGCCTTCCTCACCTCGGTCTTTCTGAGTGGATTTCTCACCGGGGTTGTTGTGAGGGTCAGCTTGGAGCAGGGGGGCTGTGTGCTGATGGGTGTGGGTGGGTGGGTTGAGTTGATGAGGCGAGCAGTGGGAGTTATGCTTGTTTTAGTTCTATGTTCTGTTTTCCAAGTAGTTTTCCACTTACCCCATCTGGGCCTCACCTCACTTGCTGGCCACTCCCACCTTATCAACCCACCTGTGCACCCAGCTGTATCCTATCATCAATCAGGACTTTTTTATAAGCCACTCCACTTCACTCTCCCTTTGCCAGACTGTTCTTGATGTTTTCCAAGACTCTCCAGCATTTTCTTCTAGCTTTGATTCTCTGTTGTTGTCCCTGCCTGTCCCTGCCTTTGTTTCATGGTGCATGCTAAAAACCAAAGCCATTATAGACTATCTCAGCTCTCTTGTGTTTGTGCTGCTATTGAGTCCTACCCCACTCCTTTCATCACATTATTATTTGTGTATGTGCAACTCCAACTACCAAAAGTCTTGAGCTTTAAAGGTGACTGACAACTGTCTTGCCATCATTGGACCTGACATGGCTTCAAATGGCAGTTCACAGGAAAGGACATCTCATTTCTCTATTGATTCCATTATTCCTCTCTCCTTGCAAGTGAGGGAAATGTGGATGCACTGACTCAGTGGTAAGATTATAGTGTACTTCCTGTTTGCATCATCCAAAAGCATGATAGGTGAACTCTGGTGCTAAACCTCACAACATGCCTATCACAAATACAATTAAGAATACCACCAGGAGTGGCAAAACTCAATTCTTGAGTTGCCAAACCTGTCCTAAAAATTACAAAGCTTGACATCCCTATCTAAGACAAAGGTCTATAAACAAAGAAAGTGAAAACTGAGCAAAAACAGCCAAGAGGTTCATTAAATAAATGACATTTGAAACAGTTCCTTTAAATTTGAGGTGGGTTTACTAAATTCTACACTGAAAGACTATGTTCCCAGAATAAAAACAAATCATGATAAATTACCTCAGATCAGTGGAAATATTTAGTTTTTCACTTTCGTTTTGATAAAAAGACCAATTTTATGTAAAATATTTCTCACAAATTAGTTCCCAGTGTGGACAGAATCAGCAGCCAAGGACTGGAGCTGAGGAGTTTTCTGCTCAGCGCTCTTATGCACTGCATAATAAGTGCATAAGCACATAATTATGCCTAGCTGCACCCAATGTCTTCCCCTCACTCAGTCATAATTATGGATTATATGCATGGTACAGTACATCAGTCACTTTAGATAAATCACTGGAATTTGCTTACTGCAAGATAGATTCGGGCTTGTGCATTGGTAATCAGCCAGGCACAGGATTCCAAAATGCTGGGCTGACTAGCAATGACTCTCATGGAGGAATCTGTGAGGATATCTGACTTGTACGAATGGAACAACAATATGACAGGAATTGAGACAGAATAGATAAGAAATTCACTTTAGTCATTAAAATATGGGTAGCTACACTGACACCACAGAGTTTGAACTCTTGCCAAAACCATTCCTTTTAATTGCCATTGTTGGTTGAAAACTACATTTAAACTTTAATGTTGTTCATAGGGAGGCTGTCTGAATCCAGTTCAAACCTTGTCACATTAGGGACAAAATAGTATAAGACACTATCCAACGTATTATAGGAAACCCTCTTTAAATCTTGTGCTGCTTGCAGTAAGACAAATGAACGAACAAACGCAAAATCACTCTCAGCACCCTGACTTCCCGCAGGACCAGTGAAGGTTTTGTGCCTGGCCCATTAATAAAATGTGGACTTTTCAGTTTTCTTTTGACATGTAAATTAATTTTGGGACACAGATGTGTGCATAGTGGCAGGGCACACAAAGAGCCTTGGCAAGTCTTATATATCCTTACTGTACATATTACAGTGAGTGTAGTTTGGTCCAGTCCAGACTGATGTGGAGTTTTAATTATTAACATTACTAGATTGTTCATTCACTTGAGGTTGCAGAGACGAGCTGTAAAAACGACTTTCAGATATTATCAACTCATAAAGGTGATATGGTCGCTTGTTAGTCGCCTGTTTTGCTTGACTATTAACATATCCCTCTAACAAGGAGCAACTTTATCATTCAATTGTTATTGTGTGTGTCCACTCAATGAATGAAATTCTAATGATTACTCTCATTTTAGTTGTGGTTTGGTCTCCACTAACTCCTGAGAAAATATGTGTCTCTTTAGTTATTAAATGCTCTAGCTGCTAATTTTGTCTGACTACTCTTGTGAGCCAGTACTGTACATTGATTTAATCAGAACTTTTCAAGGTTGATGAGATGCTGAGACTGAATCATAACAGTAAAGTTACAGGCTGCAAAAGCAAAACAACATGCCGAAAGATGTTGTCTCAGACCTAAATTAGCTATGGCGTATTCACAATCATTGTTAGGAAAGGCCAAGTGATGCAAATTTCAAGGCTTCATCAATTTTCCAATTCCTCAAACCTTGTACCAACAATCATTTGGGCAACTGGGCTCCTCTAAGCAGCTGCTTTACACTAAAAATAACAATAACAACAAAGGCAATAACAAGATGGCAAAGTATTTTCAGGTCACTGTTTCCTCAGTTCACAATGTAATTGTAATGTAACTCTCTGGAAGACCAAGAAAACTCTTAGAGAGAACTGCTTGTAAGATTGCTAGATAGGCAATTCAAAATCCCTGTTTGTTGACTGCAAAAGACCTTCAGGAAGATTTAACAGACTCTGGAGTGGTGGTGTAATGTTCTACTGTGCAGTGACACCTACACAAACATGGCCTTCATGGAAGGATCATCAGAAGAAAACCTTTCATGCCACAAAACCACAAAATTCAGCGTCAGAAGTTCAGTCCTGTGGACTGATGTAGTTAAAATAGAACTTTTCGGCCACAATGAGCAAAGGTATGTGACAACAGGGTGTTCAAGAAAAGAACAGCTCTCCAACTCCTCAGCTCCGGTCCTTGGCTGCTGATTCTGTCCATACTGGGAACTAATTCATGAAAAATATTTTATGTAAAATTGGTCTTGAAGTCCTTTTTATCAAAAGGAACGTGAAAAACTAAATATTTCCACTGATCTCTATTAAGATAAACCTTTATTCATCCCACAGTGGGGAAATTTGCACTATTACGCACTGGGGTGAATCATGCTTTGAGCTTGTGCTGCAATCAGTGGCACAGGGAACACTACAAAAAGCGTTTACAAGCTGTGGCTCTTGCCAAAGGGGGTGCAGCTAAGTACTGACCATTGCATGTCCCTAAACATTTGCTTCAGGCCCTTTTCCCTTGAAACTGTGAAAAATGGAAATAAAAAAAGTAATCTTTTGTTATATTTTCTTTTATGCCTTTTGGAAATCAGATCATCTTTTACTCTCTTAGCTATTCGCAGTAACAGAGACCCAAACCTTTTGACCCAAACCTTTGTATGCCACTGTAATAATCAAGACACTGCAACACTATAATAGACTAACCATACTGATATATAACATAAAACATTACAGAACTGTTAATAAACATTATGAGGAAATAAAGCCAAGCCCTGAGCCCTGACTGCAGCATTTGCTTCTGCCATTATGAGATCATTATTGTTGGGCATATTACACGATAAAAACCTGGCAGACTTATTTTGTCATTTCTCAGATGTAACAACTATTTCCTGTACAACATAAAATATATCGCTCTTAAGTAGGATATAATGGTGACAGGGTTACCAGCAGCAGTCAATCTAAAATGATGTGAAAATTTAATTTTTTCCACGTCTTTAGCTCCACTGCCAGTGTTGAAGTTATTCGTAGATTTAGCATTTTTGCATGAGAGCAACAGCTGTGCAACAAGCTTCTTTACTTAATGTTGGTGTTTTTCTCTGTCTGCCTCAAAGCCATCACTGCTGTTGTGTTATTCTTCTGCTGTGTTTGAGGCAACAAATAACAGTTCAGCATAACTGTGGAAAGGACAGGGAGAGGTGAGACAGGTGTGGAGATGTTACAATGTGCAATTGGCTTTGAAAATATGCAGGAATGTGATGTGGCTGGCAATGAGTCACTACCACCAGATGAATATTCATATGGGTTTCACCCGTTTCTCAGCTAATTGGTACTGAGTCATATATTCATCTGACTATGTCCCTGTGACAGCTCATCGTGCTGTAACAGTTCATATTCCTTTACGCGAATGTGACCTGTAGTAAATGTCTCTCCCGGGTCACCATAGGGTTTGACAGCAGTCAGCTCCTCCCACTAATCAATCATTGATTGATATAAGCTGGCAGACAAGGTGTTGGCCCCCTCTTTGCTGCTGCTGCTACTCTCCTCTTTATATATGTCTATAATATGTTTTATGTGTGCATGTGTGTTGCTTACCCTCTTTCTGATACATCCTAGGTCCTGCTCCCTGGCTACCCCCCTGTGCCCACATGCTGAGTTTCATGTAGGGTATTGTGTCAGAAGAGTTGAAATACCAACATTCTTTGTTCACACAAATTATGTTTGTTTGGCAGGCTGGTCATATATTTAACTTGTTTTCTTTCATTTGTTATAGACAGACTGCCACTGCTGTTTTGTTTGCATTTGTTTTGTTTATTTCATTTTGGTTGTTTGCTCTGCTTTCCCTCAAGATTTTTTTAATGATTATTGCAGCAGCCCTGTGTGTTTTTAACATGGTTCTTGTCTGTCTGTTTTTTTTTTTTTTTTGCATGTGCTGCAGGACTGGTGATATCGTAGCTGCCTGGATGGTGGAGGGATTGGTTCAGAGTTCCTCACCTCAGCTTCACACTCCCCTTAAATGTGTGTGCGTGTAGTGGTAATTTTGCACGTCCTTCATGTAACACACCCGTTGGAGCAGTTACAGTGTTCTAGGTCCAGTGCTAGGTTCGACTACTAGAGCAGTGATGAAATGGTGCATTAATGACCACAGACCAGAGAATAAGTTTGAATAGCCGGCTTATTATTTTTAGTGGGACACAGAAAGACAGTTGACACACAGTTAACATCTAGTTTCAAAATCTCTTTGAGAGAAAATAAAACACTTTTCCCTTTTTGTTCGAGTGATTTAGTTTCAATCCCTTTTTTTTTTTTTTTTGACTCAAACCTATTATTAGGCTTAAAAGGATATTATTTTCAACCTAGGTTATTGTTCGTAGTAATTTCAATCCTTCAATCTATGTGAGTTAACTCAGCGTTATTCTGAATAAAGTCTAGTTCTTTAGTTTCAAGTTTTAGTTCAAGTTTGATCATGTTCCCCTTCAAGTTTCAACCATTTCCTGTTTTGTTGCTTTGAACCAAACAAAAAAACATTTACATTTCAAACAATACCCTTTCAGTATTAACATGTATGGTTGACAAAAAATAAAAGTGGTAACATGCACAGAACTCAAAATAATTCAGCAAAAGACTGAACAACTTGTATATCACAGTTCAATGTCTCTATTTCCTTGACTGTTAATCCGTCGATTGTCCTGAATTGTTAATTCAGTGTCTCTGAGAGTCCACTGCAGTTTTGCAGAGAAGTACGGGTAGATCCTACCAGTTTTTGATGAAGCAGCACAACGTCCAGCAGAGAGCGCGTTGCTCCTACGTGATGCACAGTTCAAGCGGTCCCTGGGCAGCTCGCCATCTTGTATCTCGCACGTGGAATCCAACTCCGATATTAGCTCAGGAATTCCCGATCCAAACCTTAATGGCCAACCATAACAACCAAATAATATGCATAACTAACTTAGATAATGCATCAGGTAACTTCAAATGTCAATAAAAGTCCGGTCTTCAGCTTAATTGGTACTTAACAAGATGGCGCACTCACCATTATGGCGGCAGAAAATTAATTAAGCACCAAATTCACAGTTTATATCCACCATTTCAACATAAAACAACACAAATCTGTTATCTTAGATTTCCATTTCCATGAAATAACCAATACATTAACAAAATATTCCTTTCATGAAATAAAATACAATTTTCAGACTCACCAAGTCCCGTTCGGCAATGAATACACCGTCACCAAGGCAAGGACAGGTTGGAAAACCAAAAATAACTCCTCTAGAGTAAAAAAATAGCTTCAAATATACACTTCACCACGTTTCCTTTATTTTCCTCTCTTTTCAACAGCAGCTCCGTAAAGACTGCGTGCGTATCTCCCTCGTTCAGCAGCAGGAAAAAACAAAAACAGCCAGGTTGGCTGTGGCTAGTCACATGGGTCACGCTACAACGTGGCTCTCCAAAATAAGGGTCTGAACACATTTTTAGCCAATTTTAAATTAATTAAAATTGATAACATGAATTCACAAGTTTCCAATCATCCAACATGTTTTCAAACCTAAACCAAATATCACATCATGAAATACAGCATAGCTAACAATTTTAATGATTTTTAAACAATATTAATCTATTTATTGTCTAGGTATCACTTGTAATGTGTTTCTTCACAGCTGTTTTTATTAACAGGCTTTTATTTTACTGGGGCTTTGTAACCTGGGTTACACCCTCCCCGCTTAAATCTATGCAAGTCCCTTTGCATAATGCATAGTTTAGACTTCTTGGATTTGATGGATTTCAACAGAGTTAGCTACAGCTTCACTTAAGCTTTGGAACAAAGATTGAACTATGCTGACAAGAGGGTTCCCCAATTGAGGGTAGGTTAAGAGTTTGGGCTTTGTTCTCTCTCGAGAAGATCGTCTGAGAACTTGTTCTGTCTCAGGGTCATGTTCTTTGTTGCCATTGTTCACGGGTTGGTCCTTGTTCATTCTGATTTGAGTTTGACTTGTTTCCTCATTATTAGTTTTGTCTGAATCCGGTGCATTGTCCATTTCATTTAGTTGTGTTTTTGGTTCTCCATCCTTTGTAGGTTCAGGTACATCCTCTGTTTCAAGTGAGTTTACCATTTCCAGTATGTTCATGCCCTCTGGAGCATTATCAGGCACCGTCACATGTTCTGTGATTTGAGCATTGTCTGATTTGGGTTGCTCAACAGCCGAGTTTGAATGAGGTTCGGGAGGAACAACTACTTCATATTCCTCAATGGACCTTGAGATCTCTCTGGGAGGACTGGGAGGGTAACACAGTGGGTAGTTATCCTCTTCCTCGGAGTTGTACTCAAGCTCAGGTTTGTCATGATCAGTTGTGGGGTGTTGACGTGTGCTTGGCCGGCGGGGTTTTTCTTGGACTGCAGGAGGATTTTCAGGGACAGTTGGCAAGAACCCACATGGTAACAAAAGGTCTCTGTGAAGAGTTTTAGTGGGACCGTTGTGGTGCTCAGGTTTGACCGTATACACCGGTAGGTTGTCTTTTTGACTTACAACCACATGGACAATGGACTCCCACTTATCGGCCAACTTGTGTTTACCCCTGATCCGAACATTCCTCACAAGCACACGATCGCCAACATCCAGGACAGATTCAGTCACATGTTTGTCATATCTGGTTTTATTCCGTTCAGCAACTTTAGCAGCATTTTTGGTAGCCAGTTGGTAACTCTCTTGGAGGTGAGATTTGAGGGCTTTGACGTACTGCGAGTGAGACTGTTGCTGACGATGGTTCAGAGGGACTTTGAAGGCAAGGTCTATTGGTAGTCTAGGCTGCCTACCAAACATTAACTCGTAAGGCGTAAACCCAGTACTTTCATGTTTAGTGCAGTTATACGCGTGTACGAGTGGCTTAACAAAGTCACGCCAATGGCTCTTGTCTTCGTCATTGAGTGTACCCAGCATGTTCAGTAAGGTTCTATTAAACCTCTCCACAGGATTTCCCCTGGGGTGGTAGGGTGAAGTTCTGACCTTTTGTATTCCAGCTAGGTCACACAACTCTTTGATAGTTTTTGATTCAAAGTCTGCCCCTTGGTCGCTGTGCAACTTCTCTGGAAAGCCATAATGGATGATGAAGTTTTCCCACAGGGCTTTGGCTACTGTTCGAGCCTTCTGGTTTGGAGTAGGAGTTGCTACAGCGTACTTCGTAAAGAAGTCTGTGATGACAAGGACATCTTTGGTGTTGCTGCGGTCCGGTTCAATAGTTAAAAAGTCAATACATACTAACTCAAGAGGTCTGGTGACTTGTATGTTTACTAGGGGCGCTGCCTTCTCTGGCAAGGTCTTTCTGCAAACACACCTGCTACAGCTTTTGATCTTTTGCTCAATGTCCCAGGCCATTTTGGGCCAGAAAAATCTGGTCCTGGTTGAGTCAAGAGTCCGGTCAAAGCCCAGATGACCCATGTCATCGTGAAGGCTTTTCAACACCATAGGTCTTAGGCTTTCAGGGAGAATGAGTTGATACTGGGTTTCTTCACCTACTAGCCTCTTTCTATACAATATCCCATTCTGTAACTCAAGTTTTTTTAGTTCACGCAGAAGGATGGGAAGTTGTGGAATTTCCTTACGTACAGTAGGGGGAGATGTTTCCCCTGTTTCAAGCTGGTGCATGATTTCATTGATAGCAGGATCGTTTCTTTGACTTTGTCTCAACTCTTCTTCTGACATGCTTGGAATGACAGGAAAAGCATCGCACTGATCGAAACTGTCGGGAACAGCATTAGCAGACATGGACAGAGATGTCACGAGTGGGCAGGTAAGAGCATGGTGGTCCATGTCAAGAGACTGACGCACTAGGTGGTTTTCACAGACTGCACTGACAGCGTGAGGAGGAACGTGAGTGAAAGGATCTGTGCCAGGTAAGTGGTGTTGTACAAACTGGCGAATTCGCTCTTGTTCCTTCAGGGAGACAAGGTCATTCACTGGCTCAGGATGTGGTCGGCGAGATAAGCTGTCTGCATCCACGTTTTGTTTGCCTGCTCTGTACCGAAGCTGGAACTCAAAAGAGGACAAGGCGGACAACCAGCAATAACTTGTCGCATCCAACTTAGCGGTGGTCAAAATGTAAGTTAAGGGGTTGCTGTCGGTCATCACTGTGAAAGGACTGCCATAGAGGTAATCACAAAACTTTTCCGTCACAGCCCACTTGAGGGCAAGAAACTCGAGCTTGTGGGCAGGGTAACGGCTTTCACTTTTTGATAGTCCTCTGCTTGCGTATGCGATTACACGCATCTCTCCCTCCTGCTCTTGATAAAGAGCTGCCCCCAGCCCGGTTGTACTCGCATCTGTATGAAGTACATAAGGCAATTTGTGATTGGCAAAGCCTAAAATGGGGGCAGTAGTCAGTTTGTCTATTACCGTCTCGAATGCTTGTTGGCAACTCTCTGTCCATCTCTCCCCAAAGGGAGCTTTTGGCTGAAAGTACTGGACATCATTTGACTTAGGGCTACTATTCTTCCTCAGTGGGGGGTATCCGGCAGTCAGATTGGTAAGGGGTTTGACGATTTTAGAAAAGTCCTTGATAAACCTCCTGTAATACCCCGCAAACCCTAAGAAGGAACGGAGCTCTTTCAGATTCTTGGGACTTGGCCATGTTTTTAAGGCTGCAACTTTTTCGGGGTCTGTTTCAACACCACGCTGGGAGACAATGTGGCCTAAGTACCTCACGGATGTCTGAAAAAACTTGCATTTTTCAAGTGATAGCTTCAGACCGTATTCTTTGAGATGACTAAGCACATGGAGAAGGCGAGTTTCATGTTGTTCGAGGGTTTCGGAGAAAACTATAAGGTCGTCCAGGAAGACTACGACTTCCTTTAGGTTGATGTCACACATGCATTTCTCCATCAGCCTTTGAAATGTGCTGGGGGCATTTGTTATGCCCTGGGGCATCCTGTTGAATTCGAAGAATCCCATCGGACACATGAAGGCTGTCTTGTGCTTGTCTGTCTCATCAACCTCAATCTGATAGTACCCGCTTTTGAGGTCAAGGACCGAAAACCACTTTGATCCGGTGAGGGCTGAAAACGCCTCTTCCAAGTTAGGAAGCGCATAGGCGTCTTTGATCGTGTTCAGATTCAACTTTCGGTTGTCGACACAGAGTCTTACATCTCCATTTTTCTTCCTTACCACCACTATCGGTGAGGAGAATGGTGACTCGGACTCGCGGATTACTCCTGCATCGCTCAGCTCCTGCAAATGCCTCCGTACTGCATCAAGATCTTGTGGTCGTATGGGACGGGGTCTGTGCTTAAAGGGGGTTTCGTCACTCAGTTTGATTTGGTGCTTCACTTTGCTAGTGCAACCGAAATCTGTATCATGTAGTGCAAAAACCTCTGGCATAGCACTCAGCTTTTGTGTGATTCGTTCTTTCCATTCAGCAGGGACTGGAGAATCAGGCAAAGTTGAGATTGAGTTCAGTGGCTCTTGAGCTGGAAGTATGCTCTGCTGAGGACTGCTGTGGAATCTGACTGGGTTACCTTCAACCTGGGTTACATTCACACTTTATAGTTTTCCCTTAGAGTTTGGTTATTTTGCTGTGTGTGCATGTGTTGGGCATGGAGCGTGGTGAGTACTCTGTCCCCATTCAACCTTCCCCTCCCCAACTACAGCTACGCCCAGCTGTCCTGTAGTGCTCCTGCTTGTTTTTAAATCGGTTTAGGTTAATTGAAGTTTGGTTTATTTTAATTGTGCTGCCCACAGCAATAAAATCTGTAATCTTGAGGGGAGCCCTTTGTTTCTGACCATTATTTGACCGTCAACTGTACCATTTTGAGGGATCTGTGGCCTTTTAGATGGTTCAAGTGAGCCTTGATACAGCTCTGGCCACACTAAGAAAATTGGCCAGTAACTGAGCATTATGGTGAAAAGATGGGTTTAAATTATCTTTAATTTGCATTTTACACATAACACAGGTGATCCAAAGTGAAGCAGAGCAAGTAGAACAAAATAAAGAAAAAAAACATAATAATAATAAACGAATAAAGATGTGTTTTAAGGTTTAGATAATCATTGAACTTATTTTATGAGATGGCACAATCTTCCTCGATCCTACAATTAGAATGCCATTGTTACCAGAAATAATTGCCAAGACCTCAAAAATTAGACCTAAGTTGTTACATACCAGAATTCTCCTCTAACTGTCACATGTGCAGCCACACTATATTCGTGGCAGCAATGACATTGTTGCACATTGTGAAGTAGCCCAACTCACATTCCTTGCTTGAGGTATAGCTCAGTCAGATAAGGTCCTGACACCTGAAGGACACCTGAAGGTCCGAGGTGGAAGGATCAAATCCAGCTTATTGCAAATTTCCCCACTGTGGGACGAATAAAGGTTTATCTTATCTCTTATCTTATTCCCAACCAATCTCTTTAACATCCCTGGCACAGCCCTGCCCCATCTGGGAATCAAATCCAGGACCTTGTTGCCATGAGTCAACAGCAACCACGCTGCTTATTACTGTCTCTGTGTCATGGCCATGGCAACCTCAGTGGCCATTTTTGTCTTATTTAAAGTCACTTTTTGAGCTGGTCACACTATGGGCTATAAACTCCCAGTGGCCTCCAAAGCCCCTTTCACTGTTATCCTTTTCATTTTCTATGTTTCTCTATGACTGACATAAACAAAACCATCAATGAGAATAGTGCCTTTTTGTTGATATTTATTTAAACTGCTAGACACCCTGAGATCCCTCACCTAAAAAGACAAAACATTTTCAATGCACAGTCTAAGTCTTAAGTTAATTTATACAACGTTCATCCATCCATCCATCCATTTTCTTCCGCTTATCCGGGGCCGGGTCGCGGAGGCAGCAGTCTAAGCAAAGATGCCCAGACTTCCCTCACCCCAGACACCTCCTCCAGCTCTTCCGGTGGGACATAGTCCCTCCAGCGTGTCCTAGGTCTACCCCGAGGCCTCCTCCCGGTGGGACATGCCCGGAACACCTCCCCAGGGAGGCGTCCCGAAGGCATCCGGAACAGATACAGCGAACGCATGACCGCAGACGCTGCACCGATCCGTCGGCCAATCTCACGCTCCGTTCTCCCATCATTCGTGAACAAGACCCCAAGATACTTAAACTCCTCCATTTGGGGAAGGGCCTCTCCACCAACCTGGAGAGGGCAAGCCACCTTTTTCCAGTCGAGTACCATGGCCTCGGATTTGGAGGTGCTGATCCTCATCCCAGCCGTTTCATACTCGGCTGCAAACCGCTCCAGCGCATGCTGAAGGTCCAGGTTCGATGAAGCCAACAGGACCACATCATCCGTGAAAAGCAGGGATGCGATCCTGTGGTCCCCAAACCGGACCCCCTCCGGCCCCTGGCTGCACCTAGAAATTCTTCCATAAAAGTTATGAACAGAACCGGTGACAAAGAGTCCAACGTGCACCGGGAACAGGTCTGACTTACTGCCGGCAATGCGAACCAAGCTCCTGCTGCGGTCGTACAGGGACCGGACTGCCCTTAGAAAAGGGCCCTGGATCCCATGCTCCCGGAGCACCCCCACAGGATGCCACGAGGGACCCGGTCGAACGCCTTCTCCAAATCCACAAAGCACATGTGGACTGGTTGGGCGTACTCCCAGGAACCCTCGAGCACCCGATGGAGAGTATAGAGCTGGTCCAGTGTTCCACGGCCGGGACGAAAACCGCATCGTTCCTCCTGGATCCGAGGTTCGACTATCGGCCGGATCCTCCTCTCCAGTACCCTGGAATAGACTTTCCCGGGGAGGCTGAGGAGTGCGATCCCCCTGTAGTTGGAACACACCCTCCGGTCCCCCTTCTTGAAAAGAGGGACCACCACTCTGGTCTGCTGGTCCAGTGGCACTGTCCCCAACCACCACACGATGTTACAGAGACGTGTCAACCACGACAGTCCCTGCACATCCAGAGACTTAAGGTGGTGCCCTACCACCAAGGAGCTTTCCAACCACCTTGGTGACTTCAGCTTGGGTGATGGGCGAATCCACCTCCGAGAACTCCGCCTCTGCTTCCTCCGTGAAAGACGTGACGGCGGGGTTGAGGAGGTCCCCGAAGTATTCCTTCCACCGCCCAACTACATCCCCAGTTGAGGTCAACAGCTCCCCACTTTCACTGTAAACAGTGTTGGTGAAGAACTGCTTCCCCCTCCTGAGGCGCCGGACGGTTTGCCAGAATTATACAACGTTCACTGAAAACATAAATTTCCCCATTGACTTCCATGTTCAATTAACTCTACAACTCATTAACATTAACATTTAGTGCAAATCAAAATATGATGCAGTGCTTCTTTACATATGTCAACTTGACATTAAAGTGCTCATTCAGACCTTTAAAATGTATTGACTAGAAAGTGCTTGTGTTACATGTTAATATAAACCATCACTTACCGACTACTATATAAATATACAGTCTTAAATTATACTTTAATGTAAACATTAGCTGAAAAATTAAGGCGCAGGAGCCTTGAAACACATTTTTACTCTAAAGACATCGTGGGGATAATTTCACGGGCGTGTCGTCACCGCTGGAAAACTGCGATAAAACATAACTTTCTCTCGCTTATATACTCATATTTCAAACTTCTAAAACACTAACTCTTCACAAACAGTCACTTAGTAAAGCTTAGCTTTCTTAGGTAGACAGTCATTGTGTTTTCTACACTTTACCAACCTGTATAAAGCAGGTAATTGCAGGAACAATGAGGACGAGGTGCCTCTGATTGCCTCTGAGGAAGCAGTGGGAAGGGTGTTCTCTTACCGACCCCCACTGCAGCCACACTATATTCATTTGATAAATGTTAACTTAAATTTCAGTATTATTACTGGACATGAGGGTTTTGTTTAGAATTACTATTTATATTATTTAAATACAAACAAATATGTAAAATAACTCAAAATGATTCTCACAATAATCACTATTAAATCCTCCAACATAAATGTGGTCACATTTCTTTAGGTGCGCCACACTTATAATTTGATAAGGCTCTTTCATCCAGCCAAGGCATCATCAACATTATGGCCACCAACACTTTATTTTTACAGGACAGCACCAAAGGGGAGCAGGAGCCCCACTCTATGTTCAGAGTCTGCAAACCCTGAGTCTGATGAACACTAGAGGTGGAACAATAAATTGTTTATGTGCCAAGGATCATGCCAAGTGTCGATATTTGAATTTTCAACTTCGATTTTCAATTCAATTTCATTTGTATACTGCCAAATCACAACAGAAGTCATCTGAAGGCACTTTTCATATGTGACCAAGTGATAGTAGGCACCTAAAACCCGGAATAAACTGGAATCAGAGACTGCTATATCAAAAAATATAGACTTTATTGATATGTATGACAAGCAAGGTGGTTTAAACTTAAACTAGTATGAGTATATATAAGCCAATAAGCCAACAACAATAAGGCAAAGAAAATAAACAAGGTGCGGCCAAGCTGCACATTCGGGGAATCTAGTGGGGAAAGACTGGTCACAAAGCACGTTATTTGCAAATCAAAACTATTTTGCCACACTCAAAGAAACATTCATAGCAATCAAGAGTGACTCAAACAACACACTAAGGCACATGTGCAAAATGGTTGCTTTCCCACTCTGTTCCCCTTTAATGCAACATGAAGCCCCAAAGAAAACAAGATAAAACAAAACTGGCCCATTCATTGACAACCTAAAGAAACTCTAATCTAAGAAAACCAGGTGTGGGAAAAACAATGGTTGGCTCTTGTCGTATCTTTGTTTAAACTAAAAAACAGAGACAAATTACTAAGATACAAAAAGAAAAAGAAACTTACAATGGGAGATGGCATGAATGCAGGATGGTGACAAAAAACATTTCGGTGCATACCTTGTGTCTTGGCTGATGTGCTATAAGCAATCACTCCAAGCTTTTAGTCCCTCACCAACATGAGGAAATCTAACAAAACACATTTTAACATTTATTCAATAAACTATTTCATTGGTCTACCATTGCAGCATAAAAATCATGCTTTCATCATTTTTAAGAGGAAAACCTACCAAATCAAGCCCTAAACAAAGGCTGCCCTCAGCTGCTCTCTCAGGTGGGTGTCTCAGGCCTTGTCCACACGTAGCAGGGTATCTCACAAAACGAAGATATTTTTCTACGGTTTGGCCTGTCATCCACATGAAAGCGCAGATTTATGGCATAAAAACGATTCTTTTAAAAACCTCCGACCAAAGTGAAGATTTGCGAATACTCCGTTTATGCGTCTGCATGTGGACACCAATAACCGGGGTTTTGCGTTTCGAAACGTCACTGCCTGCGACAAAATATGTTCTAACGTCACATATGCGACCTGTGTTTCCATTCGGAAACAGTATGGATGCCCTAACAAAGGGTTGTGGCGCTGTCTCTTGTCCAGGCGCTTTTTTGCTTGCTTGTTTTTATAAGCCCAGATACTGCTCCACATTCACGAACACAGGCGAAGGACGATGTTAAGGACAATTATTTTCCGACACCTTGTCACAAGCTTACTCTGATTGGATAGGATTTGGGGAACTACTGCCACCTAAAGGTCTGGCATGCTTATGAATGTGCTTAACAATGCACTTATGCGGTTAGGTGTGGATGATTTTTTTCTAAAAACGAGGTGGTGTGTATGTAAGTTTTTTTCTAGACGGAGGGGGCAGGATATTCGGTTTTACAAAAACCCTGCTACGTGTGGACAAGGCCTCAGCGCAGGAAGAAAGGCCCAGGTGAGCTTCCCGCCCCCTTTTATAGACTCTGCCCCTTGAATTCCTGCTACCTTCCCTTCCACACATACAGAGCAGGTCTCAAGCATACTTTTTAATTAATATTATTTATAGACATCCAAAATTCCACCATGAGCAAGCACTTGGTGACAGCACGAGGAAGAACTTCCTTTTAACAGGCAGAAACCTCAGAACGGAACCAAGCTTTAGGTGGGAGAGAGAGAGAGACAGAGAGGGACAGAGAGAGAGATGGGGCGGGAGGAGAGAGAAGCCAAGAGGTCTTGCTTCTATGCCTCCTCATAACAAATTCTCCTCCTAAACTCCTCTCTAAACAATCTCTGCCTCCTAACATCCAAACCTGCTCGTATCTCGCCCCCTTGTCCATGGCTCACTGGCATTATAAGGAAGAAAAAGGCGGGGCTCAGAGAGGCAGAGAGAAAACGTCATAAAGCCAGAGAGCCCACTGACCTGACTGATCACAGTTGATTAATATTATTTTCCTCCAGTTTAAAAACTGCTAAGACCACCTAATATCAGAACAAGATCTGTGGCGCATCAGACGCTCAGAAAATATTCTCTGCTTTTAAGTCACTCCTCCACCCTCCTCCTCCCCAACCCTCCACTCTGCTCACTGCATTCTTCACGGACAAACTCTCTGCAATCAGTAACCAGTTCTCTGAGCCTGACCAACTCACTTTGCACCTGCCAGCTAATAGGGCCACACTCTCCTCATTCTCCCCTCTGACGGAGGAGGAAGTCTCCAAACTATTGCTGGACTCTTCCCACTACCTGTCCACTGGACCCGATCCAACCTCTTACAAACCATTTCTCCAGCACTTAACCCTGCAGTAACACACATCATCAACTCCTCACTTGCTACGGGTGTGTTCCCTGCTGCATTTGAGCAAGCTCGAGTCACCCACTGCTCAAAAAACTCACTAGAGCTACACTCGACCCAGCCCAGGTCGAGAACTGCTTTCCCTCTGCTTTCCTCTCTGACAACAACCTGTATGACCCGAATCAGTCTGGTTTTAAACAGGGTAACTCTACTGAGACTGCACTCCTATCTGTAACAGAATCAATGTGTTCTGCTAGAGCTGCTGGTCAGTCTTCAGCTGTACTGCTGTTAGATCTGTCAACTGCCTTTGACATGGTAAACCACCAAATCCTCCTCTCCACACTAGCTGAGCTTGGGATCTCAGGATCTCCCCTCCGCTGGTTCATGTCCTACCTACTCAGAGAGATGTTTTAGAGTATCTTGAATGGATGAAAAAATGCCACCTACAGCACATGTCACACTACTGTTCAGATCACTCCACTGGCTTCCTGTTGCCATTAAATTGAAAACTCTGACACTCACCTACAAAACTACAATGAAAAAAGCTCTCTCCTACCTGTACTCCCTCATCCAGGTCTACACTCCTTCCCGCTCACTAAGCTCAGCCAATGAAAGGCACCTGATACAACCACCACAACAGGGAGGTGGTTGTTCTGTGGTTCCCTGGTGGTGGAACAAGTTACCAAACTTTGTTCGCAACTTCTTATTATCAACAAGTTGATTCAGTCTCATAAAATGAAGGATTCTGGAGTTCTTGGCAGAGTAGAGTTTGGCATTGTTCACTTTTGTACCACATTCAAGACACAACATGTATATTCGCAAGCATTTAGTAACAAATAATAAAAGCAAAACATGTAACTAGTCTAACAACATGTACTTTATACAAGAGTGTGTGTGTGTGTGAGTGAAACAGATGCTGGGAAGATGGTTGCTCCAAAAGGTGTCAAGACCGCATGGCTTCAACAAAAGGGAGGGCTACGCACAAGATGGCTGACCCCAAGAATGGCTGCTGGGGGAGGGAGAGTGTGTTCTTTCCCAGATAGCAGCTGACTCTGTGCCGGATCTGCCTACAAGTGTCTACATCTGCCTACAGATTCTCATAGCAATCATGGCCATTGCGCGCCTGTGTACCAGATGTGGCCAGGACCATCAAACTGACAGTCGAAGTGATTGGTTAGGGGCTTTTCCGGGCTGGCCTATGCAGACCAAACGCGCTCAAAATTTGAAATTTAACAGTCAACATCTGACACAGCAGCGAACAGTGCGAAACTAGTCGGACAGACCCCCACAACCAGGAACTGGTACTCAACAGCAGGCATCAAACAACATCAAGGAGTGGCAAATATTGAAAGTAAGTATGTGGCGGAGTGCTAAAGACTGCCTCGTCCTTCTCTGTCTCCGTGAGCCTCTCTCCCAGGAGAGAGTCTGCGGCGGAAGCGCACGGGCGCGAGCGAGAGAGCGAGAGAGTCTGCGGCAAGAGCGCACGGGGCGCTCGCATTATTCGCCCCCGCGGGACCGCCGCATTTACTCGCGCCCGTGGAAGGCCTCTGGAAGGTGGCGGGAGCTCCGTGGAGACCAAAGGGCATCACCGTGAACTGGAAGAGACCCGCAGGTGTCCGGAACACGGTGTAAAGGCGGCTGGACACATCCAGGGGCACCTGCCAGTAGCCCTTGCAAAGGTCGAGGGTGGTGATGAACCTGGCTCGGCCAATCTTCTCCAGCAGGTCATCGATCCGGGGCATCGGGTAGGCATCGAACTCTGACATGGCGTTGAGCTTCCGGAAGTCGATGCAGATGCGGAGCGAGCCATCCTTCTTCACCACGATGACTACCGGACTGCACCACTCGGACTGAGATGGCTCAATCACCCCCAGGCGTTGCATCTCCTCTACCTCCTTCAGGAGCTTCTCCACCAGATGTTGTGGCACCCTGTAGGACCGCTGGCGGATCGGCCCCCTTTCCTTCAGTCGGATGATATGCTTGACCAAGACCGTCTTCCCTGGGTTGGCGGTGAACAGCTTGGAGACTCGCTGGAACACCTCGCTGAGTTGGCTGGACTGGACAGCAGAGAGGTGGTCGAGAGCTGGTTCGGCAGGCTGGCTGCAGTTGGCCAGAGACAATCCCTCCTCCTCTTCGCTGTCCACCTCCGTCACCAGCAGGGACGTCACAGGAACTGGCACAGGAGCCTCCTTCCACTCCTCCAGCAGGTTGACGTGGTACGTCTGCTTCGCCTTTTTCTTGTCTGGCTGATGTATCTCGTAAGTGACAGGACCCATTTTACGGATGACTGTGTAAGGGCCCTGCCACTTAGCGAGCAGCTTGCTGGTGGAGGATGGCAGGAGGAGTAGGACCTTCTGGCCGGGCTGGAACTCTCGGTGACGGGCCTGGCGGTCGTACCAAGCCTTCTGGGACTGCTGGGCCTTGCGCAGGTTGACCTCGGCTTCCTCCCGGTACTCTGCCAACCTATCCCGCATCTCGAGCACGTACTGGACCACGCTCCGATCACTGGCTGGGGATGTAGGAGCCTCCCAACTCTTCCGCAGCAGGTCCAATGGCCCCTGGACGTCCCAGCCGTACAGCAGCTCGAATGGGGAGAAACCGGTGGAGGCTATCCGCAGCTGTCCACGCCCACGTACAAAGAAGGAGGTGAGGTCCTTCCTGGGCCTGGCCGGCTGGTACAGGCGGTTCGTCCCACAGTTCGCCACCATCGCTGCCCCGCTGACTGCCCTCACAGCGAAGGACCAGAGAAATCCTGTGGCCTGGAGTGAGGACTGTGACACTGCCTTCCAAACCCTGAAGACCTGCCTGTGCTCTTCACCGGTGCTGAGGAGCCCCAACTTCGACCAACGGTTCCTGGTCCAGACCGATGCGTCCGCCGTGGGACTGGGAGCTGTCCTGGCCCAGGGTGCTCCTGGAGAGGAACAACCGGTGCTGTATCTGAGCCGTAAGCTGCTGCCCCGTGAGACCCGGTACTCCACTGTGGAGAAGGAGGGCCTGGCCATTAAGTGGGCCCTGGAGAGCTTGCGGTACTACCTGCTGGGAAGGGAGTTTGACCTGGAAACCGACCACCGAGCTCTGACCTGGATGAACTCCATGAAAGACCACAACAGTCGGCTCGCCCGCTGGTACCTCTCCCTCCAGCCATTCCAGTTCCAGATCCGCCATCGAGCTGGCAAGACCAACGTTGTGGCTGACTATCTCTCCAGGCTGCCGCACATCGGCAACCTCGGGGAGGAGGAGGATAATGTGGCGGAGTGCTAAAGACTGCCTCGTCCTTCTCTGTCTCCGTGAGCCTCTCTCCCAGGAGAGAGTCTGCGGCGGAAGCGCACGGGCGCGAGCGAGAGAGCGAGAGAGTCCGTGGCAAGAGCGCACGGGGCGCTCGCATTATTCCCCCCCTGCGGGACCGCCGCATTTACTCGGCGCCCACGCGGTTTCCCCACACAAAAACGCTCACCTGATGGATGTTGCTGCCGGTCCGGGGCCGAACCGAGGCGCTTCCGGCTCCTGGCTAAAATAGTGTGTAGTGGCGCACTCCTTGGCAACCAGGTGACCTGGACTGAACCATTTGGTGGGATGTCGGGTTAATTTATGTGTGAACTTATGTGGGAAGTGGGAATTTAAGAGCCATAGCTGGGCATAACATTACTGATTATGTGTTATTAATAGTGTGGGTTAATGTAGTAACTTCCTGGATGATTAAGCCAGTAATCTTTAATGTAGCCCTTAACCAGCCTATAACGAATGATGGTCTGTCCCCGGGGGAGGGACTAGATGGGCTATATAAAGGGGAGCATTCTGGCTCTGTCGGTGGAGAGTGTGGATATTGGAGGTGAACGCATGTGCTGGTTAGAAGATAGTTACGTAGTTGAGAACCCTTGTGTAAATACTTTTTTTTTCTTTGTTTGTTTGTTTGTTTGTTTTGTTTGGTTGCGGTTGCTGCACTACTTGGGAGAATTGCTTTTGGCACACTGTAGATACTTTGCCACTGTTTGCATTTTTTTTTTGGAAGCTAATAAAAAGAAAATCCTAAACCCGAAGTTCGACTGAGCCATCATTTTCTAGGTTTCCCAACGAACCCGTGACAAAGTAATTTAACATAATACTCGTGCTATAAAAAGTATCGGCATGTTTTTTCTTTTATTCTAAGTAACGTAAGTAGCGTTTCGGCAGTGGATATAATGCCACTGATGATATGTATGATATATATTGTTTGCATTAGCTATTATGATTCAAACCTTTTATTTTACCTATTATTTTATTGTCACAAAAAAGTAGAGAATTATACATTTGTGTTGATTATTCTTTCAATTCACCAGTGCTTCATATCTCTCCTTTCTTTAAACCCCATACCAAGATGCCAAATTCCACCTTCACACCGGTCGTCTCTGAGCCCCATTCAATCTCCTCATTGATCATCACAATTTGTGTCATCACCATATTGGTCACCGTCATGCCCAGTGTCATCTCCTCATCATCATTGGTCATCGTCTCGCCCAGTGTCATCCCCTCATTATTGGTCATTGTCTCGCCCAGTCTCATCTCATCATCGGTCATCGTTTCTCCCAATCTCATCTCCTTATCATCGCTCATCTCCTCGCCGAGTCTCATCTCCTCATCAGTCATCAGCAAGCTCCATGCCATCATGCCAAGAACCATCTTCTAAGCCCTCCTCATTCTCTGCACCCCACTCACAGTCATCCCTGTGGTCTCAAGACACTCCTGAACTCTTTAGGCCATCTTTGAAAGTGGGGTCATCAGGAAAAGACCAGATACCCTGCTCTGGTAAGCTTCCATGACTGTACTTCCTAACTGCACATCAGCTTTAATGTTTTTGTAATAATGATCATTACTTCTGTCAGTTGCAGATCTAGCATTCCTCTTTAGATAATGTTGTGTTTGTGTAGGACAATAAACAAGTAACCTAGGCAGATAGCCTTTGTAGATAAACATATATTTGTCATCAAAGCCATGCTTATTGCCTAAAATATTGTTTGATAAACACACATGACCGAAAACCAAATACAGATGCTTCTCTACAAATACTTGCTTCTCATGATCAACCTTTGGTTTTTAATCACTGGCATATCATTTAGTCCTCAAGTACTGTGTAACCCTAAAGAAACAACATTTATGTGATGATACTCTTTTCTCTCACTCTCTCAGCTGCTGAACTTCACATCCTTAAACTGCTTGAACACATGAAGCACCAGCTAACACAGCTGATGGCAATGGTCAACTTGATTCCTGGGAGAATGGTTGATGAATGTCCAACAGAAGTACCTGGGGGCATTCAAATTCCCTTTGGCTCACTGGAGGAGGTGGAACACTTCGAGGAGTGGCTGAAAGAACCACACAATTCCTCAAAGAAAAAGAACTTGGTATGAACTGAGTTGTCCTAACATTTTAACCATTAGAGCAACCAGATGTTTAGCACTATGATTATCCTTCTCTTCATTCTTGTTGTGAATGTTGACTAGCATCTTCTGCAGAATCTGCACTTTGAAAAAAAAAATATTTCACATACTTTAAAGACTGAGTAGATAAATCTCCAAACCATTTTATCAGTAGAAAACCAGTGTATATATGCATTTAATAGTGTTGTTGATTGATGATCGTCCAAATCTAGAAAGTGCAAAGATCTAGTTTAGTGCAAAGTATTTAAAATCTGCACTTGATGTTAAAAATGTGCTTAGCAACTGCTGTTTACCGGTAGACAGGGTGACTGTTCACCTGCCACCATGTCAAACTGTTATCATTAGTCTCTTACCATTATTCACACAATTGTCACAATTTTGCCTACGTAGCAATCCTTGGGATGCTGACTAATTCTGACATTTCATTTGATGATGTGACATAAAGCTTCTGACTTACAGTGTGTTGTTTGTTGTTTCATGCCCGTTCCTTTTGTCAGTATATGTGCAAATGCTGAATGCTCATTCCTCTTTAATTCATGCTGTAGATTGATGTCAAGCTATTTTTTGGTAGATTTGATATTTGAATGCCCCCACCCCACCACCCAGCCTCTCTAAACTTTCAAGTCATTATAATGGCTAAAATGACAGGAAATGTAATTTCTTATAATTTGTCTTAATTTTTGATTTCCCTAGATTTCTGGACACGAAGCACCTGGAACATTTTCAGATATGAAGCAGAATTGCCTTGTGGTTTCGGTGGCAGCTATTTTACTTTCAGCCATAGCTGAATTTTGTATTGCAGCTTACACCACAACTTAACAGAAAAGGAGATGTCTACCCCAATTTTTTGATGGTCAAGAATTACAGAGACCAAACACAACATCATAACCTGTTCAGATGAATAGTTCATTGTGAGTTCAGTGAAGTAAGAGGGTGTTCAAAAAACATAGGTAAGACTTTGTTGTATCATGTCTGTTTCATGAATGTTGTGTTTAGTTTTCAAAAGTGATTGTCATATTAATTATTCTTCTACTTTCTACAATCCCCAAGTTGATTATTAAAAGGATTAAAAGTCTTAAAAATTAAGTTATGTACAGTTTCAAAAAACCTATGTTTAATAACTCAACATACATGCAGCGGACATGATATGACAAAATAACATTTTCGTCTGCAAATCCTTTGATTTCCACAGGCAACAGGTGAGGTTAGAAAAATAGAAAAATGGGAATGTTACAGATGAGTTTCATCAGGAGGGCAGAAGCACCAAAACCCGTCCAGTTTTTTTTTCTTTGGCCACAGATTTGGCAAAGCTGTGTTTAGTCATTTAAAGATTAACACACTGCAAATTTGAAAACACAAATTTAACACCCTCAGAGTTGAAATTAACACTGATCCAGGGTTTATATGGGAACCATTGGTTAAGTGTTAAATTAACACTTTCGAAAGTGTTAAAATTATTAACACTTTGACAGTGTTACCAAACAAACTCTTGTAGTGTAAAATATTAACACCACAATAGATGACAAGAACACTAGATTAGTGTTCAAAGTTCACTAATTAGTGACACCAACAGAGTTAAGTTGAGCTTTTTCCTTTCTAACTTAGTCTTTTTAACTTTTTTCGACATCTTCTGCATGGGATTGTGCTTCTGAATGCCCAGGTCAACATGTTCACCATAGTGATTGTGTTTGTACTGGCATTTTTCATTCACTTTTTCCGTGTCTGGGGGGCCCGTCCGAGGCCCTATTGTTTACAGTCAGGATCAGCTGTTGGCGCTCCGCAACACGGCGCTGCTGCCGGACGAGAGGCCCGAGGTTCCCCGAGAGATAAAGAGGAGAAGACGGGGGAGCCGTGCCGGAGTCCAGCGCCGCGACAGGAGGAGAAGATACAGACCGGTCCTCCCGTCCATCACCATGGGGAATGTAAGATCTCTCCCCAACAAGATGGACGAGCTAGCGGCGCTGACCCGACACCAGAGGGAGTACTGGGAGTGCAGCATCATGGTGTTTACAGAGACATGGCTGACCTCGCGGACCCCGGACACGATCGTCACATTAAACGGATTTAAATTACTGCGGGCGGACAGGACGAAGGAGAGCGGTAAGAGGAAAGGAGGAGGGCTGGCAGTGTTTGTGAACGATAGATGGTGTAACTCTGGGCACATCACTATTAAGGAGCAACTCTGCTGTAAGGACATTGAACTGTTAGCCGTTAGCATGAGGCCATACTATCTGCCTCGGGAGTTCTCGGATGTCATCCCGATAGCTGCGTATATTCCCCCCTCTGCTAACGCCCATGCGGCCTGTGACGTCATCCACTCTGTCACGGGCCGGCTGCAGACCCAACATCCCCAGGCCCTCCTTCTCCTCTCCGGGGACTTCAACCATGCCTCTCCATCCTCCACTCTGCCCACCTTCACCCAATACATCACATGCCACACCAGAGACAATAAAATACTGGACTTGTGTTATGCCAACACCAAGGAGGCATACACCTCATCACCCCTTCCTCCCCTGGGAAGATCAGACCACAATCTGGTTCATCTCCAGCCTGTGTACAAACCTCTGGTACACAGGCAGCCAGTTGTGTCCCGCACTGTGAAGAGATGGTCCGATGAGGCTGACGAGGCCCTGAAGGACTGTTTCAACAGGACGGTGTGGGAAGAACTCTGCGATTCTCATGGGGACGACATCAACAGTCTCACTGACTGCATCACGGACTATATCAACTTTTGTGTGGATAACACTGTACCCACCAGGACTGTACGGTGTTTTTCCAACAACAAACCATGGATTACTCCGGACATAAAGGCTCTCCTAAAGGAGAAGAAGAGGGCCTTTAAGTCAGGAGACAAGGAGGAGCTGAAGGCTGTGCAGAGGGAGCTGAGAAGGAAGATCAGGGAGGGGAAGAACAGTTACAGGAGGAAGATGGAGGAACAGCTGCAGCAGAACAACGTCAGCGGAGTCTGGAGAGGCCTGAAAACCATCTCTGGCCACAAGGAGCCTGACTCCCAGGCTGCGGGGGACCAGATGTGGGCGAATGAGCTGAACCTATTCTTCAACAGATTTGATCAGCCATCTGCCCTTCCCCCGGCCCAGCCCTCCCTGCTGCAACCCCCCTCATGGACACCTCAGGTGGACTGCTCCACCCCCACCTCCCCTCCTGCAACTCTCAGCTCACAGCCACCGCCCACTGCTCAGCTTATCAGCTCAACCCGCCCTCCCACACCCACCAGCACACAACCCCCTGCTCCAACCTGACCCTCACAACAGCCCAGGTGAGAAACCAGCTCCGGAAGACCAAGGTGAGAAAGGCGGCGGGTCCAGACGGCATCAGTTCCAGGCTCCTGAAGTCCTGCGCAGACCAGCTGTGCGGGGTTGTGGGGCACATCTTCAACCTGAGCCTGAAGCTGGGGAAGGTGCCACAGCTGTGGAAGACATCCTGCGTGGTACCTGTCCCCAAGACGCCGCACCCCAAGGACCTCAGCAGCTACAGGCCGGTGGCAATAACATCCCACCTGATGAAGACCCTGGAGCGGCTGGTCCTTGCTCATCTCCACCCCCTGGTGGGTCCATCGATGGACCCACTTCAGTTTGCCTATCAACCTGGCATCGGGGTGGACGACACCGTCATCTTCCTCCAGCACAGAGCCCTCTCTCACCTGGAGAAACCTGGGAGCACTGTGAGAATCATGTTCTTTGATTTCTCCAGTGCATTCAACACCATCCAGCCAGCACTTCTGAGGGACAAGCTGGAGATCACAGGGCTGGACCTGCACCTCACATCCTGGGTTCTGGACTACCTCACCAACCGTCCACAGTATGTGAGGACACGGGACTGTGTGTCTGATACAGTTGTCTGCAGTACAGGGGCCCCGCAGGGAACGGTCCTGGCTCTGTTCCTTCCCGTTCCACCCTCTACACTGCAGACTTTTCATACAACTCACCAACCTGTCACCTGCAGAAGTTCTCTGATGACTCTGCCATCGTCGGCCTCATCACAGATGGGGACGACAGGGAATACAGAGAACTGACACAGGACTTTATGGACTGGTGCCAGCGGAACCGCCTCCAGATTAACATGGGGAAAACCAAAGAACTGGTGGTGGATTTCCGCAGGCGCATTCACTCCCCTCCAACACCAGTGAACATCCAGGGAATGGACATTGAGATGGTGACATCTTACAAGTACCTGGGTGTTCACCTCAACAACAAACTGGACTGGACTCATAACACTGCTGCACTTTACAGGAAGGGCCAGAGCAGGCTCTATCTGCTCAGAAGACTGAGGTCTTTTGTAGTGCAAGGGGCGCTCCTGAAGACCTTCTACGACACTGTTGTGGCATCAGCCATATTTTATGGAGTAACTTGCTGGGGCAGCAGCATTTCAGCTGCGGACAGGAATAAACTGGACAAATTGATCAAGAAGGCCAGCTCTGCACTGGGTTGCCCCCTTGACCCAGTGGGGGTGGTGGGAGAGAGGAGGATGATGGCTAAGCTGTCATCCATGTTGGAGAATGACTCTCACCCCCTGCAGGACACTTTAACAGCTCTGGAGAGCGCCTTCAGCGATAGACTGCTTCACCCGAAGTGTGTGAAGGAGCGATATCGCAGGTCTTTTCTTCCTGCAGCTGTCAGGCTGTACAACCAGCACTGCTCCCAATAGACAATACACTACCATGCCTGGACATCTGTGCCATACTCTTCTCTCATGTCTGTGTATGTATGCCAGATTTCATTTGCTGTGCAATATTCCATTACATTCAAGTGCAATACTTCATATTTGATATTTAATATCTGTTCATTCTATTTAATTCAGGTGCAATATTCATATTTGATATGTAATATCAGTTTCATTCCAGTAAACTAGCAATAATTGTAGCAATAATTCATGTTGTAAATTTGGTAATTTTGTTTAATTTGTTAAAATTGTAAATACCTTTTCAACTTGTGTATACTTTTTTTTTACTATTTAACTGTCTATCTCTTTGCTGCTGTACAGTGTAAATTTCCCCACTGTGGGACGAATAAAGGTTTATCTTATCTTATCTTATCTTATCTTATCCACCACCCATGTATAATAATCACTCCAAAAAGTATTGCAATGAAAAATATTTTATTTTTCTTTAACAGGGGCTTCACATTAAATTTGACAAGGTGCAGGGCACTCCTAAAACCCTGTACAATGACCCTGTACAATACCGCCCAAAACACGAGGTAGCTTGTAAGCGTTGCTTACCCTATACAATGCAGCTGTCTGGCACAATATAAAAAAACGAGTCTGTACCATAAGACTTCTGAATATCAAAGGGCTTGAAGTATCTCAAGTCATGAGGTGTAACAACTGAAACATGAATATTGTCAACATGAAATGCATGAAAATGCTCTACAAATGAGGTCTCCATTTCAGATACCAAAAAATAAACTTCATTTCTAATAAAGATACAAACTATTTTATTGAAGACTGGCATCTCATTAACAACATCTGTGCAAACAACAAGACCTGGGTGATATTCAATGCCATTATGTTTGACCCAGGTTGTAACATTTATTTCACTTGACATATCAATATGAAAATACTCTGAAACCAAATCACCATTTTCAACATCAGTCAGAATTTTCGATTTGACAGGCCCAGAATCAATACCTTTGGCGGACAGTGATTCCCAATGATAGGCAACAGCTATTTGGTGTTTCTTTGCTAGGGACTTGGTTATGTTCTTGAAGTTTTTTATGCTAGACTTAAAAAATTTGTGTTTTTCTTCATACCTCATACTCCAAACATGTACTAAAGGACCAATTTGGTGAATGCATTCAGGATAATGGATCATGAAGTGATGTTTTGGGATCAAAGTATTTTCAGGATACAACACTGTAAATAACCTGTGGTGCTCTTCAATAAGATGTTTTAGAAATACAGTCATTCCCTCTGTAACGCATGGGGAAAATACTATGTTCACAATATGCAACAAGAGTAACAACAAATGCCAGTGTGTGTCATCCTCTGGAACAACATCTCCAAAGATTAGTGGGAGATTCCGAATAAGGCATAATGTTTGACTAGCATTGAGCCCAATACCACTGCCACTGCAAAACATGTTAATGTGTGTCGGCCGATTTTTTTTGTCCATGAAGCCATAGTTGAATGCATATACATGCTGGAGTATGTTTTCATGAGAAATAAAGTTCTGATTCAAATACTCAAACAACTTAATCTCATACTGTGCTACTAAGATATCATGCATTATATCAAACACAAAATCATCGGATACATTGAAGTATGACAATGAATTAAGTATACTATTACGTTTGAGCCCAAAACAAGAATTTTCCCTTGGATTCTCAACGAGGTAACTATAATGCTGCTCATTGGTTAATTTGGTTTGCAAAATCACACGTGGATCACTTTCGCTAAACACTGTTTGAGCTGTTGCTTTATCAGTGAGACACATTTTGCAGTAATGGTGCGCAGTGAAAGATTCAACATAACCAAGAATTGAGTTCAGACCTAAATTGTCACCTGTTACTTGTGAAATGGTGCCAAACACAGGTTGTTCAGCAAATGACACTTTCACTCCATTGTTCTCTAATACCTTTACATCTTCTACAAATGGAGTATTTGGTCAATACGTATTTTTTTGCATCTTGCAAATGAAACAAAGAAATTAGGTGGATATTCATCAGGGATGAGTTTAGACATGGTGGCAAATTGCGGAGTGTAAAATATAGACATCCTAGCTTATGAATACCTTGTTTTGACCCTAGCGGATTTGATGTTTCAAAGTCATCATAATAAACTTGAATTTGCAATGCAGTTTTTGATTTTGAATACAATGCATGATTTCTATAGTATTTTCCATCACAGAAATCCTGGTATAAGCTACGAACAGCAGCAGATTTCTTAATCTGACAACACACTTCTTCATTCTTGAAAATGAACTCTAATGTTTTTAACAGGGGTATGTAAATGAAAGTGTCATTCACTGGTACCTGCTCATACACTCCAGATATTTTGTTTCTCTTTGAATCATATCTCACTCCTAAGTGAATTTCTAGTGGTTCAACAGCACCCCATTTCTGACTAAAATACTTTGTCCATTTAGAATGTGTGTTTAGGTCACTAAAAGGATTGAAAGTATTGTTGAAGACTTCTTCCACTGCACCTCTACTGGGATTTTCAGCAGGCACTGCATGTAACACTTGTTCTTTAAGATTTGCATGAACTTCATGCTTTCAACAACAGATAATACAACATTGTTGGCAACACCACTGCCCTGTAGCTTTGCAATGATTGAAGCATACATATCTTTTGCTTGATCATTTGACATCCCGGATGTTGAAGGTTGATTTATCAAATCAAGGTCCATGTCAGAGGTATCCTGTTGCGAGCTCTGTCCACCCAAGTCTGACTGATGTGTCATCTGATGTGTTTGCATATTATCATTGCTTGTCCCTGTGTTAACAATACTATGATAACCATTTAAGTGCTTCCTAAAACCAGCAAAACTTTTAAACTGCAATGAACATCCTTCTTGAGCACAAGTAACAACAAACTTTTTGCCTGGATATAACCCATGAAAAATCTTAAGGTGCTGAATCAATGCACTAGGTGCATCATGCAAGGATCTACAAATATGACATCTATACATGGTTCAAGAGCTCTGCTTTCAGCTTCTTATTCGTGAACCTGGCTTTATGCCATTTGGCTTTCTTTGATAACAGAAATGCTACAGACTAAGAAAATGACACTTCTGCCAAAATGTAACCAATGCGAAAAAAAAACAAAACAAAACAAAAAAAACAAAAAAAACCCTGAAGTGCTGAGTATGTGCACCAAGTGCATTGTACAGTTACATACAAATGTTGCATGTACTTTGGCAAGGAACTTGGCTCTTAGCTCCTGTTCATAAACTTGGCTCTCAACTCCTTCACCTTTGGACTCTCTTTAGTGGTATCAACATCGATACTATAGACAGTTGTCTGAAGGAATGTGTACATGTTGCTGAGCGCATCATCATAACTTACACTGAAAACGAAGTGCACTTTAAAAAGTTCATCAAAGGCTGCCAATGACGTGGTTCCCTGACAGGGGATGAGCTTCTTGTCAATCGCAATGTAGTAAGCACTGATGGCCTGTTTGGAGGTTCCAGAAGCAAATGACTTTGCTGAATACATGCATGTATTCAGCAAAGTCATTTTTGCAAATATCACGAAACATGTAACAAAATTAAAAGCTGCAAACTTGACAGAGAAAAAATAGTTTCTGAAATATCCTGTGGTAGCTCCAAATTAACAAAGATTTCTGTTTCATGCAGAGAGGATGCACTTTGTTTGTACTGCACAACATCCTGTAGGTATTTGACATGAGTACATCACTATATATGTATGAATAATACACTAAAAAAAAGCCAATCCTATATTACCCACTGACATTATCTGATTCCCCTTTAACATAACTAAATTCATCATTAACTACTCCTTTTTCTGTCTTATCATGTTGGTTCAGGAGATATGATGCAGAATGAATAATACAATTATGGTTGAAAGTAAAATGGCTGCCACAGCAACCACAAAGCAATTCTGCAATTGCTCCATATCTGAAAATGATCATGGCTCCAAACTATATATTTGTATCAATTATATATAGTTTCATACTTTTATAAAAGTCAACGTGTTACGGCAACTCTGAGGCTCAGGAGCAGAACAACCAGACTCGGTGGACAAATCAGTAAAGGAGTCTTTAATTACAAAAAACCAACTATACAACAGAAATAGCATACAACCTACACAAGGCGTAGCCGAGCCAAGGGTAACTAAATCAAACTTACAAACCACTGACTGACAGGAGTATAACTACAGAAACAAACTATCACTGACTGACAGGAGTACAAACTACAGAAACAAAACTATCACTGACAGACAGGGGTAAAACTACAGAAACAAACTACTACTAAACAAATTACCGACTGTCATACGACAGGGCTTAATATCACTTAGCTCAAAAAACTAAAGAGGGAGTGTGGACGCAGTGGACAGGCAGGCGGAGACGGCAAGCTGAGGCGGCAGGCGGTATCGGCGGAGAGGTGCGGGTGACGATGGCGGCTCGTGGTGTGAGCGTCCGGCGGAATCAGCGTGTGCAGGCTGGTCGGGTGAAGCATGTGGTTACAGGCGGGTGAGTGGATGATCAGCGGAGGCGCGCGGTGTCAGGCAGGCGATCCAAACTGAACAAAGAAGGAAGAAAGTTAGACATGGTACATACTAAGCCTAGATAGGAAGCAAGATCGAGATACTGACAGAAACTGTTCACAGTCCGGCGTCGACTCAGGATCTGAATGCTTCTTAAGAGTTGGTCAGGAGGATCGCTGCAGCTGGCTCCAATCACCTGCGCGCCTCCGCTGATTACCAATACGCCGCAGCTGTCTGCTCGCTGCCTGCAGTGCCTACGTCCTCCGAAAGAGGGAGCAGTGCCGCTAACAGGCGCCAGAGGTGGAGGGCGTGACAGTACCCCCCCTTCTATGTGCACCTCCTGGTGCACGCCCAGCTCGAACAGACCGCCTCTTGTTGAAATCCCGGATCAACGTGGAATCCAGGATCTGGCGTCGAGGGATCCAACTCCGCTCCTCCGGACCATATCCTTCCCAGTCCACCAAATACTGAAGGCCCCGCCCACGGCGACGGACATCCAGAAGGCGGCGGACGGTGTAAGCAGGAGCGTTGTCAACCATCCTGGGTGGTGGAGGGGGACGGACAGGGGGGGCCAACAGACTCTCCCTGACAGGTTTTATTAGTGAAACATGGAAGGTAGGGTGAATCCTCATTGAAGCAGGCAATTTCAGACGTACCGCACTGCGGTTCACAATGCGCTCAATGATGAAGGGTCCAACAAACCGGGGGGCCAACTTCTTAGACTCCACTCTTAACGGGAGGTCTTTAGTACTCAACCAAACCTTCTGACCTGGGGCATAGGTGGGAGCAGGAGTCCGACGGCGATTAGCCTGTCGCTCCATACGCTGAGAAGCTCTTAAACAAAGAGGATCTGGCCCGTTTCCAGGTCCTCTCACACCTTTTTACAAAAGACTGGAGAGATGGGATTGGGATTTCCTGCTCTTGGGATGGAAATGTCGGTGGTTGATAGCCTAGAGAACACTGGAATGGAGAGAGTCCAGAAGATGCATTAGTCAGAGAATTATGCGCATACTCAACCCAGGGAAGGAGGCTGCTCCAAGCAGTCGGGTTCTCGGAAGTCATGCACCGAAGAAGAGTTTCTAGGGACTGGTTGGCACGTTCGGTTTGACCATTAGACTGAGGGTGAAAACCAGATGTTAGGCTAACAGTAGCACCCAAGGCTGAGCAGAACCTTCTCCAAACTTCAGAGGTGAACTGGGGTCCCCGATCTGAGACTATGTCTGTAGGGATGCCATGTAGACGGAAAACATGCAAAATCAAAAGTTCGACTGTTTCTTGAGCAGAGGGCAACTTGGGCAGGGCAATAAAGTGTGCAGCTTTAGAGAACCGATCGATAATGGTGAGTATGGCAGTATTACCTTTGGATGGAGGAAGTCCAGTGACGAAGTCCAGGGCGATATGGGACCATGGTCGCCGAGGGATAGGTAGGGGCTGCAGAAGGCCAGCACGGGGTTGATTAGAGGTCTTGTTGGTGGCACAGGTTGAACAGGCCATCACAAACTCCCGTGTGTCTTTCTCCATCGTGGGCCACCAGAATCTTTGCCGCAGGAACTCCAGGGTGCGCGTCACTCCAGGATGGCAGGACAAACGGGAAGCATGGCCCCAAAGCAGGACTTGGGGGCGGACGGAATCAGGGACGAACAGACGGTTGGGAGGGCCGTTGCCTGGGTCGGGGTGCTGTTCCTGGGCACACAGCACCGAGGACTCAATCTCCCAGGTAAGTGATGCGACCACACTGGTTCTGGGTAGAATGGTTTCTACTTCTCTTACGGAGTCTTGGACGGAGAACTGACGGGACAGGGCGTCGGGTTTGACGTTTCTGGATCCAGGGCAGTAGGTGAGGGAGAAATTGAATCGGCTGAAAAACAGAGTCCAGCGGGCCTGACGAGCATTCAACCTCTTGGCTGAACGAATATACTCCAGGTTGCGATGGTCAGTCCAAACAATGAACGGGTGCTCCGCCCCTTCTAACCAGTGTCGCCATTCCTCCAAAGCTAGCTTTACTGCTAGTAGTTCTCGGTTCCCAACGTCATAGTTCCTCTCAGCGGGAGACAACCGGCGAGAGAAGAAGGTGCAGGGGTGCAGTTTTTGATCCTTGGAGGAGCGCTGGGACAGGACGGCTCCCACTCCGGTATCAGAGGCGTCCACTTCCACGATAAACTGTAGGCTTGGGTCGGGCTGAATTAGGATTGGGGCAGAGGTAAACCGCTGTTTAAGATCTTGAAAGGATTGTTCAGCCTCAGGGGACCAGTGGAATGTCCGGTTGACTGAAGTGAGAGATGTCAGAGGCGCTGCCACCTTACTGTAGTCGCGGATGAAGCGTCTGTAGAAATTGGCAAACCCCAGGAAGCGTTGAAGCTGTTTGCGGGTTTCAGGAACAGGCCAATCCTGGACAGCAGCCAGCTTCTGTGGGTCCATCCTTACCTCCCCAGCAGAGATGATGTAGCCCAGGAAGGAGACGGTTGAGGCATGGAACTCACACTTCTCGGCTTTGACAAAAAGGCGGTTCTTCAGCAGGCGTTCCAACACTTGACGGACGTGGCGGATATGTTCATTGATATTTCTTGAGTAGATGAGGATATCGTCGAGGTACACGAAGACAAAACGGTTGAGCATGTCACGCAGCACATCATTGATGAGATTTTGAAAAACCGCTGGAGCATTGGTGAGGCCGAAGGGCATGACCAGATACTCAAAATGTCCAAGTGGGGTGTTGAAGGCGGTTTTCCACTCATCTCCCTGGCGAATGCAAATAAGGTGGTAAGCATTGCGCAGATCCAGTTTAGAGAAGATGGTGGCTCCGTGCAGGGGAGTGAAGGCTGAGTTGATCAGGGGGAGAGGGTATGAGTTCTTGACGGTGATGTTGTTCAACCCACGAAAGTCGATACACGGACGGAGAGTCTTGTCCTTCTTGTCTACAAAGAAAAATCAAGCCCCCACTGGAGAGGAGGAAGGCCGGATTATGCCTGCAGCGAGGGAGTCCCGGATGTAGTTCTCCATCGCCGTCTGCTCTGGTTTGGAGAGGTTGTAGAGACGGCTTGAGGGCAAGGTGGCACCAGGAATGAGATCAATAGCACAGTCGTACGGGCGGTGAGGTGGCAAAGACAGAGCATTTTCCTTACTAAACACTGGAGAGAGATCATGATACTCACTAGGGACGGAATCCAGATTTATAGACGGAGGCGGGCATGACACCGATGAGGCTGCGGGAGTCAGAGCAGAACGAAGACGGGTTTCATGGCATGACGGGTCCCAGGATATTACCCTCTCCTTCCTCCAGTCCAGTTGGGGATTGTGCAGATGAAGCCAGGGAAACCCCAAAACCAGGGAGGGATTGGAGTGATTGAAGATGAAAAAGGAGATGGTTTCATGATGATTACCAGCCATAATGAGGGAAACAGGGGCAGTCCGAAATTTTACCTGGGATAGTTGCACTCCGCTGAGGGCTCTGAGGGTTAGAGGGGGGTCCAAGGGAACCAGGGGGATGTCCATCTGACAAGCGAGTTGGTTATCCAAAAAATTTTCCTCAGCACCAGAGTCAATTAGAGCCCGCATTGGAATGGACCGAGACTGCCAGCCAAGAGAAGCAGAGATTTGTAGACGGTGAGGGGATGTTGCAGTGGTTCGGCTCACCAGTATTTCCCCGACTACGGATGAGCCGGCCCTTTTTCCGGTCGAAGAGGGCATGTGGCGAGGTAGTGGCCAACCTTTCCACAATACATACAAGCGTTGTTGTCTCGACGATGTTGTCTTTCCTGAGCGGATAGCTGAGTTCTTCCCAATTGCATGGGTTCTGGTTCTGGCAGCTTCGGGTCAATGTTGGAGCTCACACAGGTTCGGTGCACTGACCCCGCTCTCTGCGTCTCTCCCTGATGCGGTTATCGATTTTTATTGTCAGGTCAATCATCTGGTCCAGACTAGAGGGTTCCTCCCTGGTGGAAAGTTCATCTTTTATATTCTCCTGTAGGCCTGCATAGAAAGCCCCCTGAAGAGCTTCATCGTTCCAGCCGCTACCCGCTGCTATGGTGCGAAACTCAATAGAAAACTCACACTTCGGGTTCCCTGACGGAGTGACATCAATCGGTGTCCAGCGTCTCTGCCTCGCACTGGGTGGTCAAACACTTTCTTCATCTCCGCCACGAAGGCCACATAGGAGTTGCAGATTCCCTCTTGTCGGGCCCATACTGCAGTTCCCCACTCCCTCGCCTTGCCAGTCAATAAACTCACTAAATAAGCTATCCTGGCTCTATCAGTGGAATACGAGAGCGGCTGTAAGTCAAAGACTAGGGAAACCTGCGTGAGAAAAGCCTGACAAGAACCCACATCTCCATCATAACGTTCAGGTACTGGAACATGAGGCTCTCGGACTGATTGTGGCAATGGAACAATAGAGTTAGCATTCTCATTAGAAGAGGCTGAAGGTTGGGGTGCTGCGCTAGCAGGCTGAACTGACTGACTAGGGAGCTGAGCTACCTGGTTAGTAAGCTGGGAAACCTGGTTAAGTAAGGCATGATTACTCTCAACTAGGCTGCGCAGCAGAGACTCATGTTGGCCTAACACAGCCCCCTGATTAACAATAGCTTGTTGAATTGTGCTACCAGAAAATGTAGCGTCCGCACCGGTCTCATTGCCTGCTGAGCTCATGTTGGCTGGACTGTACTGTTACGGCAACTCTGAGGCTCAGGAGCAGAACAACCAGACTCGGTGGACAAATCAGTAAAGGAGTCTTTAATTACAAAAAACCAACTATACAACAGAAATAGCATACAACCTACACAAGGCGTAGCCGAGCAAAGGGTAACTAAATCAAACTTACAAACCACTGACTGACAGGAGTATAACTACAGAAACAAAACTATCACTGACAGACAGGGGTAAAACTACAGAAACAAACTACTACTAAACAAATTACCGACTGTCATACGACAGGGCTTAATATCACTTAGCTCAAAAAACTAAAGAGGGAGTGTGGACGCAGTGGACAGGCAGGCGGAGACGGCAAGCTGAGGCGGCAGGCGGTATCGGCGGAGAGGTGCGGGTGACGATGGCGGCTCGTGGTGTGAGCGTCCGGCGGAATCAGCGTGTGCAGGCTGGTCGGGTGAAGCATGTGGTTACAGGCGGGTGAGTGGATGATCAGCGGAGGCGTGCGGCGTCAGGCAGGCGATCCAAACTGAACAAAGAAGGAAGAAAGTTAGACATGGTACATACTAAGCCTAGATAGGAAGCAAGATCGAGATACTGACAGAAACTGTTCACAGTCCGGCGTCGACTCAGGATCTGAATGCTTCTTAAGAGTTGGTCAGGAGGATCGCTGCAGCTGGCTCCAATCACCTGCGCGCCTCCGCTGATTACCAATACGCCGCAGCTGTCTGCTCGCTGCCTGCAGTGCCTACGTCCTCCGAAAGAGGGAGCGGTGCCGCTAACAGGCGCCAGAGGTGGAGGGCGTGACACAACGATTCACCTCAAATTTTATATATAGCACCTGGACTAAACATTGTTGTCCACTTTCACTTTGCATTGCTTAAATTAATTTGCTGTGAATGTTGTTTGTATGGTTTGTAGGTGCTATACACAAATGCAAGCAACAGACACGGACATCAATAGACATGTGATTAGATGGTTCAACTTCTGACCGAGGAGGTGGTTGTTGGGACCGGGAGCACAGGTAACACTAGATGCAACTGATATTTTAATCAAATTATCTTACTGTATAATGGCTGGTGGTTGTCACGTAAGGGATAATGTAAGCCGATGATTACAGGAAAAATAACTCCTTACAGGGGGATGGAACCCCGACACGCAGCGGAGGGGTGACCCCTGAAGGGAGTTATTTTTCCAGTAATCACCGGCTCACTATACATTATCCCCCTTATTACATGGCTAATTTTCAGGGAAATAAATAACTTGAGAAAGAATATTGATTAATTATATGATTTTTATTGATTTATAAATTAAATCAGGAGGAGAAAAAAAAACTGTCGGCAACGGCTGAACTAATCCGCAGCTGCAACAGGATGAGAAAAGATTCTATGAAGATAGTTTGGCGCCACCCCCCGAGTGGCGGCCTGCTACAGCAGCTCTCGCTCCTCGCTGAGCTTTTTCCTTTCTAGTTTTAGTCTTTTTAACTTTTTTAACATTTTCTGCACGGGATTATACGTCTGAATGCTCAGGTCAACATGTCCACCATTGTGACTGTGTTTGTACTGGCATTTTCACTCACTTTTTGCAATGTTTACGTCCGCGTCTGGGGAGCCCGTCCGAGGCCCTATTGTTTACAGCCGGGATCAGCTGTTGGCGCTCCGCAACACGGCGGTGCTGCCGGACGAGAGGCCCGAGGTTCCCCGAGAAATAAAGAGGAGAAGACGGGGGAGCCGTGCCGGGGTCCAGCGCCGCGACAGGAGGAGAAGATACCGACCGGTCCTCCCGTCCATCACCATGGGGAACGTAAGATCTCTCCCCAACAAGATGGACGAGTTAGCGGCGCTGACCCGACACCAGAGGGAGTACCGGGAGTGCAGCATCATTGTGTTTACGGAAACATGGCTGACTCCGCAGACCCCGGACACGATCGTCACGTTGCAAGGATTTAAACTGCTGCGGGCGGACAGGACGAAGGAGAGCGGTAAGAGGAAAGGAGGAGGGCTGGCAGTGTTTGTGAACGATAGATGGTGTAACTCTGGGCACATCACTATTAAGGAGCAACTCTGCTGTAAGGACATTGAACTGTTAGCCGTTAGCATGAGGCCATACTATCTGCCGCGGGAGTTCTCGCATGTTATCGCGATAGCTGCGTATATTTCCCCCCTCTGCTAACGCCGATGCGGCCTGTGACGTCATCCACTCTGTCACGGGCCGGCTGCAGACCCAACATCCACAGGCCCTCCTTCTCCTCTCCGGGGACTTCAACCATGCCTCTCCATCCTCCACTCTGCCCACCTTCACCCAATACGTCACATGCTGCACCAGAGACAATAGAATACTGGACTTGTGTTATGCCAACACCAAGGAGGCATACACCTCATCACCCCTTCCTCCCCTGGGAAGATCAGATCACAACCTGGTTCATCTCCAGCCTGTGTACAAACCTCTGGTACACAGGCAGCCAGCTGTGTCCCGCACAGTGAAGAGATGGTCCGACGAGGCTGACGAGGCTCTCAAGGACTGTTTCAACACGACGGTGTGGGAAGAACTCTGCGATTCTCATGGGGACGACATCAACAGTCTCACTGACTGCATCACGGACTACATAAACTTTTGTGTGGATAACACTGTACCCACCAGGACTGTACGGTGTTTTTCCAACAACAAACCATGGATTACCCCGGACATAAAGGCTCTCCTAAAGGAGAAGAAGAGGGCCTTTAAGTCAGGAGACAAGGAGGAGCTGAAGGCTGTGCAGAGGGAGCTGAGAAGGAAGATCAGAGAGGGGAAGAACAACTACAGGAGGAAGATGGAGGAACAGCTGCAGCAGAGCAACGTCAGCGGAGTCTGGAGAGGCCTGAAAACCATCTCTGGCCACAAGGAACCTGACTCCCAGGCTGTGGGGGACCAGAAGTGGGCGAATGAGCTGAACTTATTCTTCAATAGATTTGATCAGCCATCTGCCCTTCCCCCGGCCCAGCCCCCCCTGCTGCAACCCTCCCCATCGACACCTCAGGTGGACTGCTCCACCCCCACCTCCCCTCCTGCAACTCTCAGCTTACAGCCACTCCCCACTGCTCAGCTCATCAGCTCAACCCACCCTCCCACACCCACCAGCACACAGCCCCCCCTGCTCCAACCTGACCCTCACAACAACCCAGGTGAGAAACCAGCTCCGGAAGACCAAGGCAAGGAAGGCGGCGGGTCCAGACGGCATCAGCTCCAGGCTCCTGAAGTCCTGCGCAGACCAGCTGTGCGGGGTTGTTCAGCACATCTTTAACCTGAGCCTGAAGCTGGGGAAGGTGCCACAGCTGTGGAAGACATCCTGCGTGGTACCTGTCCCTAAGACTCCGCACCCCAAGGACCTCAGCAGCTACAGGCCGGTGGCTTTAACATCCCACCTGATGAAGACCCTGGAGCGGCTGGTCCTTGCCCATCTCCGCCCCCTGGTGGGTCCTTCGATGGACCCACTTCAGTTCGCCTACCAGCCTGGCATCGGGGTGGATGATGCCGTCATCTTCCTCCAGCACAGAGCCCTCTCTCACCTGGAGAAGCCTGGGAGCACTGTGAGAATCATGTTCTTTGATTTCTCCAGTGCATTCAACACCATCCAGCCAGCACTTCTGAGGGACAAGCTGGAGATCACAGGGGTGGACCTGCACCTCACATCCTGGGTCCAGGACTACCTTACCAACCGCCCACAATATGTGAGGACACGGGACTGTGTGTCTGACACAGTTGTCTGCAGTACGGGGCCCCCACAAGGAACGGTCCTGGCTCCGTTCCTTTTCACCCTCTATACTGCAGACTTTTCATTCAACTCACCAACCTGTCACCTGCAGAAGTTCTCCGACGACTCTGCCATCGTCGGCCTCATCACAGATGGGGACGACAGGGAATACAGAGAACTGACGCAGGACTTTATGGACTGGTGCCAGCGGAACCGCCTCCAGATCAACGTGGGGAAAACCAAGGAGCTGGTGGTGGATTTCCGCAGGCGCACTCACTCCCCTCCAACACCAGTGAACATCCAGGGAATGGACATCGAGATGGTGACATCTTATAAGTACCTGGGTGTTCACCTCAACAACAGAATGGACTGGACTCATAACACTGCTGCACTTTACAAGAAAGGTCAGAGCAGACTCTACCTGCTCAGGAGACTGAGGTCTTTTGGAGTGCAAGGGGCGCTCCTGAAGACCTTCTATGACACTGTTGTGGCATCAGCCATTTTTTATGGAGTTACTTGCTGGGGCAGCAGCATTTCGGCTGCAGACAGGAATAGACTGGACAAGTTGATCAAGAAGGCCAGCTCTGTACTGGGTTGCCCTCTGGACCCAGTGGGGGTGGTGGGAGAGAGGAGGATGATGGCTAAGCTGTCATCCATGTTGGAGAATGACTCCCACCCCCTTCAGAACACTTTAACAGCACTAGAGAGCTCCTTCAGCGATAGACTGCTTCACCCGAAGTGTGTGAAGGAGCGATATCGCAGGTCTTTTCTTCCTGCAGCTGTCAGACTGTACAACCAGCACTGCTCCCTATAGGCAATACACCACCATGTCTGTATCTGTGCAATATCTGTATATTTATTCCAGATTTCATTTACTGGGCAACACTCCATTCAAAAATTCAAGTGCAATATTCATATTGATATTTAATTATTGGGCATCTGTGCATTACTCTTTTTGTGCAATAATCCACTCCATCAAAGTCAAGCCAAGAATTTCATATTTGATATTTAACATTTCATATTTTATCCTTCTGTACTGGTCGTATATATCATATCATATTCATCTTCTCATGTACATCTGTAAATAATCCCATTTAAATTTGTAAATTTGGTAAATTTGTAAATACTTTTTTTAGCCTGTTTATTTTCATTCTTGTTCTATCACCTTGCTGCTGTGCACTGCAAATTTCCCCACTGTGGGACGAATAAAGGTTTATCTTATCTTATCTTATCTTGTCCACACGTAGCAGGGTATCTCACAAAAAGAAGATATTTTTCTACGGTTTGGCCTGTCATCCACATGAAAGCGCAGGTTTACGGCATAAAAACGATTCTTTTAAAAACCTCCAACCAAAGTGAAGATTTGCGAATACTCCGTTTATGCGTCTGCATGTGGACACCAATAACCGGGGTTTTGCGTTTCGAAACGTCACTGCCTGCGACAAAATATGTTCTAACGTCACATATGCTACCTGTGTTTCCATTCGGAAACAGTATGGATGCCCTCACAAGGGTTTTGGCGCTGTCTCTTGTCCAGGCGCTTTTTTGCTTGCTTGTTTTTATAAGCCCAGATACTGCTCCACATTCATGAACACAGGCAAAGGACGATGTTAAGGACGGTTATTTTCCGACACCTTGCCACAAGCTTACTCTGATTGGATAGGATTTGGGGAACTACTGCCACCTAAAGGTCTGGCATGCTTATGAATGTGCTTAACAACGCACTTATGCGGTTAGGTGTGGATGAATTTTTTTCCAAAAACGAGGTGGTGTGTGTGTAAGTTTTTTTCTAGACGGAGGGGGCAGGATATTCGGTTTTACAAAAACCCTGCTACGTGTGGACAAGGCCTAAGGCTACTATGGCTTTATCAGAGTGATCCGCTAGACCTGTTTCCTGAGGACAGGATCCTGCTCCACTTTGCCCAATCCGAGGTGGATGGGGCCCAGTAGCTCCTCAGACTGCTCTCACATCTGTGCCAAGTCACAGAATTTCAAGACAGAGGCGCTGTCCCCAGCAATGGACTGAGCTACACAGGAATGGTCATTATACAGAAATATCAGACCTCTGAGTGAAGTGACTGACCAATCAGAATACAGCATTTAATAGAGCCGTGTAAAAATGCCTTGTAATGCACAGAATATTGCATGATGTCTGTCATAGTTTGAGTTTTCTGGTATTTTTGTAATGGAGGTGATGGTTTCGCTGATATACCACTCTTGAGACCTCTGAAATACCCGGATTCGGTTGCTGACTCTGTGTATCCGCAATCTCCCCAGGTTGTCCGGTCAGAACATAAAGATGGCAATAATCCAACAGACACACTCTCTCTTTGAGATGCCACTCATTTATTGATATTGACATATCTCATTTGTATGTTTATTTTATAGAAACCACACAACCACAACCACACACATAAACCCACACCTCAAATAAGTATCATCACGCTGCAGACTGTCAATATCAATAAATGAGTGGCATCTCATCTCTCATCTCAGCTGCTGGTTATTACCAAGTTTAGTGTGACTGCCGTGAGCAGGTCACACTTAGAGAGTGAATTTATGGTCCCTTGTTGGAGCTGAGAGGAGAAGAGCTGCTGCCTCCTTGGCAGACTTGAAGAAAAGAGACTGAGTTGAAGAGAGGGCTTGGAGATGGGTCCAGGCTGGAGTTAACGCCTATGTGTTAACAGGAGGACTGTGGGGGTTGGGGTCCTTTGTCCCCAGCATATTCCTTTGGGCAGCATAATGTTAACATAATGTTATGCTAGACCTGTCAAAAAAGTCAAAAAGTGGCAAGGTGTGTGCAGATACAATAATGTAACGTGTAACTTTGTAATATTAATATCACACTTCAGCATGGTTCCAGAAATAACATTGACCTTGATGTTCTTATTGGTTGAGCTGGAATTGGTTATGGTTATGCAGGCTACATGATAATGTAAAATTTGACAGCCCACAAACTCAAACGTTGTTATTTTTATTATTGCTAAAACAGGCATTTTCCGTGTATTACACTCCATCTGATTGTCATCAGCTGTAGGCTGAAGTGTTGACATTTAATTTATACCTGCATTTCAGGAAGAATTGTGCAAAGTAGTGGAACCAGTGCTTGGTAGTTTTGAGCTGGGTGGGCGTGTTAGATCAAACAGGATCAAACCCACAATGGGCGTCACAATCCCTTTTCAGAAACCTTCGAGCGATGTCACAGAGACTACGTTCATGTTTTATACAGTCTATGCCTGCAACATATGGAACATATTAATGTACAAAAATCCAAAAATAATCCCTCTCAATTAGCACTTTGAACCACTAGAATTATGTGCTGGTGTCTGTATGCGGAGGAACCCGGACCTCTGCCTGTATTTTCTTATTTTGCTGTGTTCAGGAGGTTTCTGGGCATGAACCTTTAAGTAGTGGACATGTAACCCACAACCGGTACCAATGCACAGGGTGTCAGGGCGGGACTCTATACAAATATAGTGACTGGGTGTAGCAGCCCTTGGCATCAATAATGACAACATAGAGTCTCCATGACGGGTGCAGTCAATTTTAATTGGTCATCCAAACATTGACCATCTCTTCAAGCACTGTGAAACTATAAGTAAAATAAAACAAAAGTATAAACACAAATGTCAGTATTTCCCACAACACCGGTGTAAACAAATTGCGACACCGGAGAATAACGCTGCATGCTAAAATGCATGCAATTAACAACAACGTATTTACAATTCATAATGTGAAGGTACGTACCTTGCTCCGCTTGCCACGGGTGCAAAAACACCTCGAAAACATGACTAGCTTCTTCTCAAATTCAGCATTAGTCTAATGGACATTCTTCCAACCTTGAATCTAACCAACCTTGACCGTGTTGTACCGTGTTGCCCCCTAAACCTAATAACTGGTTGGGGCACCCTTAGCAGCAACGACTGCAATCAAGCATTTGCAATAACTTGCAATGAGTATTTTACAGTGCTGTGGAGGAATTTTGGCCCGCTGCTCGTCTTTGCAGAATTATTGTAATTCAGCCACATTGGAGGGTTTTCGAGCATGAACTGCCTTTTTAAGGTCATGCCACAGCATCTCAATAGGATTCAGGTCAGGACTTTGACTAGGCCACTCCAAAGTCTTCATTTTGTTTTTCTTCATTCAGAGGTGGACTTGCTGGTGTGTTTTGGATCATTGTCCTGCTGCAGAACCTAAGTTCGTTTCAGCTTGAGGTCACAAACAGATGGCAGGACATTCTCAAGTCATGGTTCCATTTATCACAGCAAGTCTTCCAGGTCCTGAAGCAGCAAAACAGCCCCAGACCATCACACTACCACCACCATATTTTACTGTTGGTATGATGTTCTTTTTCTGAAATGCAGTGTTACTTTTACGCCAGATATAATGGGACACACACCTTCCAAAAAGTTCAACTTTTGTCTCGTCAGTCCACAGAGTATTTTCTCAAAAGTCTTGGGGATCATCAAGACGTTTTCTGGCAAAATTGAGATGAGCCTTAATGTTCTTTTTGCTCTGCAGTGGGTTTTCATCTTGGAACTCTGCCATGCAGGCCATTTTTGCCCAGTCTCTTTCTTATGGTGGAGTCATGAACACTGACCTTAACTGAGGCAAGTGAGGCCTGCAGTTCTTTGGATGTTGTTGAGGGGTCTTTGTGACCTTTTGGATGAGTCGCTGCACTCTTTGATGATGTCTAGCTTTTGAGGATCTTTTGGTCTACTTCACTTCGTCAGGCAGGTCTTATTGAAGTGATTTCTTGATTGGGAACAGGTGTGGCAGTAATCAGGCCTAGGTGTGGCTAGAGAAATTTAACTCAGGTGTGATAAACCACAGTTAAGTTATGTTTTAACGGGGGGGGCAATCACTTTTTCGCACAGGGCCATGGAGGTTTGGATTTTTTTCTCCCTTAATAATAAAAACCTTCATTTAAAAACTGCATTTTGTGTTTACTTGTGTTGTCTTTGACTAATATTTAAATTTGTTTGATGATCTGAAACATTTAAGTGTGACAAACATGCAAAAAAAAAAGAAATCAGGAAGGGGGCAAACACTTTTTCACACCACTGTACTTCCGGGGCACACAAGTTTAACCTTTTCATGGGAGTGACACAAATGAATGACAGTCCAGCTGAAAGGTTACACCAGGTGCCAGATCATAAGCACACATCCAAAAGGAGCTGTTGAGCCAGGGGTGAGGAGGCCAACTTTAAAAGTTTGTTCATCAATCCAGAATCAATAAATCCTACCTATCATGCCCTTCTCAATTTGAGCATGTTAGCATGCTGTTGTAAGCGTTTGACTTAATACAGTGCTGTAGCTAAACTAGAATGGGTGAAGAAACACATTCAAAAAAGTGGGTTTTAGCCTGAATCCTAACTTTTTAAATTTCTTAATTTTGTTATTTAAGCAGTGTGAACATACTACATACTCAACAGCTGCTTATAAATACTATCTCATCTGGTGTCTTGTTTGCAATTAGAATACAAGAAATCATTGTACAAACAGGATATACTGTATGTGTATGAACAGAATTCAATTAAATTGTATCTTAGGAATGACACTGACAAGATAATACATACGTCTTCTTTGAGCTCTTGCCATTGCCTGGAATTTCTTTTAATGTTTTGCAGCTCAAAGCATAGCTCCATCATTTATTGTTGAGTCAGTAGTACACATAAAGATAATCTAAAAATACAAATAAGAATACTACAGCAATTTCTGTGCAATAGCATTCATAGCATCTTTATTCTCATATGAATATAGTATGTCAAATACTTCTGGATGATAACAAGGAAAAACATGTAATAGAGTGTAAATACTTTACCTCATTTAGTGTAAATACTTTTTCTACTTTTTTCTATTGCCACTTTATTTTTGTTATTGCTGCCTTATTTTTAACTTAGCCACTTTATTTGTATTTATTTTGAGTTAGTACTTCGATTTGCCTGTTCTGCGAGCTGCTGTGAATTTCCCCTGAGGGGGATCAATAAAAGCTATTTTATCTTATCTTTTCTTAACATATAAAACCATGATACTGAACATCCCATTGGGCTGATCATACCATAATAATGTCAAAGTTATAGTTGCATCTCTCTTTCAGATTTTACAAAACCAGTGGATAAGGATAAGACTGAAATATTTCATGTCAATGTAACACACATTCGTTTCTGGCCTTACTGCTCAATCTCTTGTTCATTTAAGTCTTCTACATCTCTCTGTGCATTGCAGCCTGCTAAATGAAACCAGGAGAGTGAGGCTGTTTAGAGTACAGAAAGGTTAGGATGCCAACTAGAGTAACTGAACTATTAACCTGCGCCAAGCACTGCTAACTTACGACAAGCAGGCACTGTTGGATATTGCCAGGCTGCAACACAACTCGGTGTTCACTGGTTTTATACCTATGGACCTGCACTACATTGTCCGCTCCACACAAAACCACCGCCACCCCGAGAAGGCCTTCCAGGGCCGTGCTCAGGTGAAGAAGACGGCCCAAGGAGACCCCTGCAGAGACGCAAGCAGGGCAAGAAAGGAGAGCTCCATGCCAGGCTAAAAGCTTGTGCTACCCAATCACCTCTACCTAACCTCCTGCTAGCTAACGTGCAGTTGCTGGAAAACAAGCTTGATGAGCTGAGAGCCAGGTTAACAACACACCGGGACATCAGAGACTGCTGTGTTCTAATTTTCATGGAGACATGACTGTCAGCCAAAGTGCCGGAATCAGCAGTCAGCTGTGCAGCTACAGACTCACTCCGTTCACAGAGGAAACCACACTGCTGCCTCTGGTAAGGCTAAAGGAGGAGGTGTGTGTGTGTTTGTAAACAACTCGTGGTGTGGAGACGTACAGACTGTCCATAAGCACTGTTTGCCAGATGTGGAGCTGCTGCTGTTGAAGTGCCGACCCTACTATCTACCAAGGGAATTCAGTGCTGTGTTTTTGGCCGCCGTTGACGCCATGACGCCATCAGTATGCTGGAAACAGCTCATCCTGAGGCCAAGTTAAACTCTGGTCCCCAGAAACTGAGTGTATCATGCAGGACTGTTTTTCACAGACAGACTGGAATGTGTTTTAGGCTGCAGCCACACTGGAGGATTCTACTATTAACATACAGTACGCAGTGCAGTACAGTACAGTATGCTGAATCTGTCACGTGGTACATCTGTCACATGGTGCAGACTCTATCTGCACAGGAGAGTGAGGTCTTTTGGAGTGCAAGGGGCACTCCTGAAGACCTTCTACGACTCTGTTGTGGCATCAGCCATTTTCCATGGAGTAACTTGCTGGGGCAGCAGCATTTCGGCTGCGGACAGGAAGAGACTGGATAAAGTGATCAAGAAGGCCAGCTCTGCACTGGGTTGCCCCCTTGACCCAGTGGAGGTGGTGCGAGAGAGGAGGATGATGGCTAAGCTGTCATCCATGTTGGAGAATGACTCCCACCCCCTGCAGAACACTTTAACAGCACTGGAGAGCTCCTTCAGTGATAGACTGCTTCACCCGAAGTGTGTGAAGGAGCGATATCGCAGGTCTTTTATTCCTGCAGCTGTCAGACTGTACAACCAGCACCGCTCCCAATAGACTATACATTATGTTCTTACATCTGTGAAATACTTTTTTTAAAATGTCAGCTCCATTCACTGTGCAATACTTCATTCTATCCAATGTGCAATATTTGAATTAAATATTTCATATTTCACCTCATTGTAGTCAGTGTGCAATATTTTTGTGTTTAGTATTTCATATTCACTTCATTCCAGTCAGTGTGCGATATTTTATGTTTAGTATTTCATATTTCACTTCATTGTAGTCAGTGTGCAATATTTTGTGTTTAGTATTTCAGATTTCACTTCATTCTATTCAAGATTCAATAATTTGTATTTAGGATGTAATATTTCATATTTCACCTCATTCTAGTCCATGTGCAATAAGTTCTATTTCATATTTCACCTCATTCTAGTCCATGTGCAATATTTTCTATTTTAGTATTTAATATTTCACATCTCATATTTAATCCAACAATGCAAGTCTTTCTAATGTAAATTTGTTAATATCATCTTTTAGCCTGTTTAAACTGCTTTTTGTACTGCTTCTATCCCCTTTGCTGCTGTAATTTGTGAATTTCCCCACTGTGGGACGAATAAAGGTTTATCTTATCTTACATTATTACTTGTATTGAAAGCATAGTTCCCACTATAGAAGTCAGGAAGTTTCCAAACCAGAAGCCTTGGATGAACAGCCGGGTGCTGCGTGCTCAATCTCTTGCATTAAGGTCAGGCAACTAGATGGAGTACAAAACAACAAAGTACAGGCTGAGGAAAACCATCAGGGGGCCCAAACAGCAGTACAGAGGGAAGCTGGATGGCTACTACTCCACTGCTGATACCAGGCAGCTGTGGCAAGGCCTGCAACAGATCATGGACTATAAGGGCACCACCATAGAGATCACCAACACCACCAATGCCCTGCCTGAACAGCTAAACAAATTCTAATCCTGCTTTGAGACCTCCAGCAGTAACATTCAGGGGAGACACTCACATGCTCAGAGCATACAAACCCCACCACTGACTGTCTCCTCAGCTGATGTGCACAAAGTCCTGAAACAAACAAAAAAAAGACCTGGCATCATTAAGATGACAGAATAGATTTATTTCTTTATCTCATTTGAGAATTGAAGCAGAACAGTGGGATGAGCACTGACACTGGAACATGCAATGACTCATGATGATGACAGTGACTCCAGCAAGTATCTCTCTACCACACACTGACAGGTCACAGTGCTGCAACCACTGAGGAGGGAGAAGAACAGCTGCTGTTTGGTGCTGGGAGTCATGCTTAATGGACACCAAAGACCTCTGAAAAATACTGAAGTCTTGGCTACATTTAAATAATAAAGAAATTCAAATATGATGATATTGCCATACAAACAGCTGTACCATTATCCCTAGTTGGTAGGAAATGCAACAGTATTATATTACACTGCATAATATTACACTAAGACAACCTGCAAATTGACGTGTTCTTGAAGTGAAAACGAAAACAAAAAGGTGACCAAAACCAGGAAGTCCAGGTGGTGTGGAGTTGCTTCAGTGGTTGAAGGCTGGGCGGTGGGTGCTGAGGGTGGATGGCAGGGAACACAGGGAAACACTGGAAACACTAGAGGCAAGAAACACTAGAGAGACAGAGGCAAAGACAGGGAGCATGGAAAGGGGACATACAAAGGGGACGATCTGGCCCCTTGCAGGTGAAGGAGAGGGGTATTTAAGCTACCAGTTGTTAAGTGAAATTGGGGACAGCTGAGAGAAGGGAGAGCCCCAGCACCTGAAGACCACACCTCCAGCCACTGAAGCAATGCCTGAACAAAAAGACCAAACCAAAAACACTGGAATATATAACTAAACATGCACAGAAAACAAACTAGAAAAACACCAAAATCAACTAAGACCTGAACCATGACAGTGAGAGGGGAATAACAAATGCCAATATTCATCTGTAATTTTACTTTGAATCAGTTTCTCAAAACATTTCAAAAGAAAGAAGGTCAAGCAATGGGGCAGTACTATTTTTACAAGTCAAGTCTTGCCTTTCTTCTCTACAAAAAAGTGGCCTCCACAGGAGGAGGAAGGTATTAAGTTTTTGAGCAGGCGGAGGAGCACCAGGAAGAAGCTCGATAGTGCAGTCGGCAGCGAAAGGGCACAATCTGTTATGGTTTAGATTTTCTTTACTGGACCCAGGAGTGAGACACAGATGTAGGAGAAGGGTGAAAGGGCTTTATTAAACAACAGAACTCCAGGACCCACAAGAAAACAAAAGATGAGGCACAGGTGGAACAGAGAAGCTTCAGTGATTGGAGGCTGGGCGGTGGGTGGTAGGTGCTGAGGCAGGATGGCAGGAGACGCGCAGGTGGAGCAGGTTGGCATGAACATAGTGGAGACAAAGCCAAGGAAAGACTGGAGACTTGGGAAACACTGAACACACTGGTAGGCAGGGAAACACTGGGAATATATCAAAGCACGAAGCACTAGACAACAGGGAAACACTGGTAAACAGGGACAAAGACAGGAAACAATCTGGCTGCCTGCAGGTGTATGGGTTTTTAAGCTGCCGGTGATGAGGTGGTATTGGATGCAGCTGTGAGACAGAGAGGGCCCCAGCATCTGAGACCACGCCCCCAGCCACTGAAGCAATGCCTAAACAAAACAAAAAAGAAACAACCCTCAACCAAAACTAAAAATGCACAGAAAATAAACTACAAAAATCACAAAAATAAACTGAGAGATCCAATCCTCACTGAATCCTTACTGAAAACCTGACAGAGGTCATGGTATTCAGAACCAACCGAGCTCAGATCGATGTCCTCAGGAGGTGAAAGTGGTGGAGTGATGCTAGGAGGAATGGCTGAATGGAGGCAGTGTAAATGACAGTGAGGACTCCAATGACGGATGGATGCAGGGGATCAGCCTACACTGTAAACCCGAACAGTGCTTCTAACTCAAAGCTTATAGGTCTACAGCACTCAAAACCAGCTATTTAGTTGATCCAACTAAACATTATTGAGCTATCTGAACATTTATGTTGTTTTAAGTAATTTTATTGAGTTAATATCTACATCTAAATGACAATTTTTGAGTTTACAGAGGGACGTTGCATATGATGTCGTCAATGTCACCACATACATCTCGAAAAATCACAATGGCTGTGCCTCTCTTCGTGTCACGAATTAGCAATCTACAAAAAGTCAGCTGTTTTAAACATACAGATATTAAGAGATAGTTCCTTTTTTTTGCAGTGTGGCAAAAGTAAATTTTTTTATGGCGTTCTCATGTTGTTGTTTTGCAACCACGAAGCAGAATAACTGCAGTTCGCAGATTGGCACCTAACTTTTAAGCTAGCAATAACGTCGACAACGACAACGTTATGCTAGTGACCGAGGCCATTGCCATTCAGTTGTCTGCTAGGATTGGTTTGAGTCTGGCTTGAGGCAAAAGTTCTAATTAGTGCTGTCAAACGATTAAAATTTTTAATCAGACTAATCACAGGGTTGCTGTGGATTAATTTCGATTAATCACGATTAAATATCATTCATTTTTAATCTATATTAATCGTGTTTCATTTTGCATGAGCACACAGACTCAAGAAAGAAGGGAATATATATGCACTTAACGTGTTTATTAAACACTTTTAACATTTCATGTTAATAAAAAATTTGTCTCTTTTTCAAAACAAACATTTATCCACATTAATGTGGACCTGTTACTCCTTTTTCAGCCAGCTACTAAGACAAACTAACTTGTTGACATTGTCAGTACCAGATCAACTGCCCATTTGCGCATGCGTGGCAGCATGCGCAATGGTATCTCTACTTGGACAAACTGCCCGAAATGCATTGCCAGAGACGTTTCAGGGATTTTGAGTCATTCTGTGCCGCAGATGGGTTAATTGCGTTAAAATTTTTAAATCAGATTAATCATGATAATGGATTAATCCGCATAACGCGTCAATTTTGACGGCCCTAGTTTTAATGATTTTTTAATTTTTTTTTAATGAATTTAATGAAGGTCAGATTTATTGCTAGATTGTGACTGCTGTATAGTTTTAGCTGGGTGCAATTTATTAATTAATCAAATAGAACTGTATTTCTTGCACCGTTGAATTCTCTCACTTTTAAGTATATACTGCTAGATGTTTTTTTCATCTCCATTATTTTGTAATTTACTCCGAAACTCATTTTCATATATTTTGTGCCCATAAAACCTCCTGTTATGTTATGGGTCAAATTGAGTTTGAAGATCTAGGAAAAATAGTTAAAAGTATTTTTTCAGTATGAAACTTCTTCCGCTTGCCTTAATTAGTGTAATCAACATATAATATGAAAATGGTTCATCTCACATATTTGCAACCACCCCCTGCATGTTTATATCACATAGATACTGTTCAGCTTTTGAGCTGGTCATGCCAGATTCAATACAGAAAATCATTCTGGAAATGACTAATCTAGAAGGGAGGCGTGTTTTTGGGGAGAAGTGGAAGGAGCTGGACAAAACACATTTAGATGCGTATTTGGGGCTCCTCATCCTGGCTGGGGTCTATAAGTCGAAGGATGAATCGACAGCCAGTCTGTGGGATGCAGAGACAGGCAGGGCCATATTTCCAGCCACTATGTCTCTGGAGACTTTTCACATTTTCTCCAGAGTAATCCGATTTGATAATCGAGAGACAAGGGCTGGTAGACGGGAGAGAGACAAGCTGGCAGCTATTAGGACAGTGTGGGACAAGTGGGTAGAGCAACTTCCACTACTCTACAACCCAGGCCCTAATATCACAGTGGATGAAAGGCTGGTGGCATTCAGAGGTCACTGCCCATTTAGGCAATACATGCCTTCCAAACCAGCTAAATATGGGTTATCCCATATTTAGCTGGTCTGGGTAGCATGTGATGCAAACACCAGCTATGCACTGAACATGCAGGTTTACACTGGAGAGCCGGTTGGAGGAGTCCCAGAGAAGAATCAGGGCACAGGGGTCGTGCTCGACATGGCACAGGGTCTCAGGGGGCACAACATAACCTGTGACAATTTTTTCACAAACTACAATTTGGGTCAGGAGCTTCTGAAAAGAAAGCTCACAATGGTCGGAACGGTCCAAAAGAACAGGGCTGAACTCCCTGCTGAGCTGCTGGTAATCAAGAACAGGGCCCCTCAATCTTCCATGTTTGCCTTCACAGACACCACAGCCCTGGTGTCTTACTGCTCCAAAAAGGGAAAAAATGTTGTGGTCATGAGCACTCTGCACAAAAATGCTGAAATCAGCACAAGAGAGGACTGGAAACCAAGCATGATCCTTGATTACAATGCCACCAAAGGGGGGGTAGACAACTTGGACAAAGTAACAGGGTCCTACAGCACCAAACGAATGACTGTGCGCTGGCCGTTGGTCATGTTTTATAACATGATAGATGTATCGGCCTACAATGCATTTGTCATCTGGACTGAGATCTTTCCTGACTGGAATGTGTCAAAGCTGTACAAGAGGCGCATCTTTCTTGAGGAGCTGGGGAAGGCACTTGTGACACTGCACATCCAACGGAGGCAGCACCTGCCAAGGACCCCAGCCGCTGCAGCCACGGTGAGGGAGATCCAGGAGAGGACTGCACCAAGTACTACACCAGAGCGTGAGGTAAGTAAGTATGTCAGTGTGTGTGTGTGTGTGTGTGTGTGTGTGTATATGGGTGTGTATGTGTGGGTGTGTGTGCACGTGTGTGTATAAGTGTATGAGAGTGTGTTGTGTGTGTCTTGGTATCAGCAAAAAGACACCATAGTAAAGTAATCATGGTCCTTTTGTTTCTAGGTTGCTGCTGAGCGAAAAAGAAAGTGGAATAGGTGCCAGGTCTGCAGGCCATCTGACGATGTCAAGACAAGCATGACCTGTGCGAAATGTGCAAAATTCATTTGCACAAATCACAGTGTGATGACATGTCACTCGTGTGCTGTGTAGATGTACAGACACACACACACACACACACACACACACACACACACGTTCATATTGCGATTGCTTGTTTGTTGTATTGTTGTATTGCGATTTTGTTCATTTCTGGTTCACAGTGCATGTATGTAAAACAAAATTTCAATGTTATGTTTCAATATTATGTAAAACTATTGTGTTTTATATGTTGGTCTTTCAAAAGTAATAAAGTAGTGAAACATTAAAAAAAAGTTCGAACATGTATTTTTTTTTTATGAAAAACGAGTGAATTATGCTAACTGAACCATTACCTGTTAGAGGTAAGGAACACCATTGCACTAAATATTGATAGAATAATTAGTAATGGAATTAGTAATGAAATATTCACACTGCTTGTTAGGATTTTTTTGGTTTCAGACATCTTTTGGATAATTAAACATGCACCGGGTCAAATTGACCCGGGAACACCATTGCTGTTCCTGACAAATGAACACAACAGGAGGGTTAAGGGATGCTGAGAGCGCTGCATTTTATCGTTCTCATTGTCACCTGACTCACTAGATAGCAACATTTGTATTGATGAGTCAGACTGATTGTCCTTTCTTTTATTTTAAAGGCAAAAGTAACTATTAAGTATGATGTTGTGTTGTGATGTTATTTCATGTTTTTTTATGAATCTGTTTCTCCAGGATGGAACTGGATATTGAATAACACTTGAAATATCTAAGGTATGTTTGCATTTTTAATATTTCTGCATCAGTCATTAGATATGTTGTAAATTAGGAAGATGTAGGACTAGTGCTCTTAATACTGCATAGAGTTAAGATACTTAAAGGGAATTTAAAAGACTGTACAACCATTAGTTGGCCTTCCTCAGGCGTCCCTGAAACAAATGGGACAAGAAATCATTCAAGAAATTGAAAAGAGAGAGAAAGATCAGATGTTGATTGAAAAACTCATGCAAACAACCTTTGCCCTATGTCGCAAAGATATTGTGCAGGGGAGTCCACAGGTGAGGGACTTTCTGGAAAGATGGCCAGCCCTAAAAATGGAGTCACAGGTAAAAACTATCTTCTTCTTTTATTTTATCACAGAGCAGGCCATGTAAACAAGTAACAAGTAGTACATAAAGTTTTACTGTTAAAAGCTTTAGTGTAATATATGTACATTTATTTGTTTGTATGTCTGCAGGTGTTTGCCGAGTTCCATTGCATCACACCGCAACTGCTTGCCTTGTACAGGCAGGTACGTTTAACAATAACTGTGCCTTAGGCTCAAGGTTGATCACATTATATGCAGTCTTTGCACATAGGGATATCTCTAATAAATTTGAAATTTCACTTTGTCATCATCTTGTGAGAACTATGATGATATAGCCCACTTATTTAAATTGCTGGTCACACAGAAAAATACTTTCAAATCAATTTTTTAGGCTAAACCCAAGATATACCAAATAGAGAATCCTGACTGATATTTTACCCAAGTTAGATATGCATCACTAGGTCGATTCATAAATATTTGGGACAAACTCATAGTTGGAGGTAGGGCTGTCACTTTTCCTAAAAGACAACTTTGAATGAATTTCAAAACCGCACCGCAGGCAGTAGGCCAATTACAATAAACCAACAGCCTGTTGGCATTCCAAATGATGTTGTGAGAAACACACGTCTCTCAGTTTGATCGGAGTCAAATGTCACAGTTCTGCCTGTTAGGCCTCTGTTTCGTTTTTGTTCAGCCTCAGATTTTGTCCTGCCAGGTTCTGTCTTAGTTCAGTCTGCCTTAGTTCTGTCTTAGTTTACCTGCCTTAGTTTTCATGTCATAGTTTTCTGTCAGTGTCTTAGGTCATAGTTCAGTCTTAGTTTCTGTTTGGCCTTAGTCTGTTATAGTTCTGTTCACGTCTTAGTTCTTTCAGTTCTGTCAGCCTCTTCTTAATCATGTCGTAGCCTTGTCATGTCATAGTCCAGTCTTGCCTTAGTTCATTGTCTTGGTCTTAGTTCCTTGTCTCTGCTGCCATGTCTTGTCCTAGTTCTGTTTCTTAGCTCTGTCTTGTAGTTTTGTGTTAGTTCTGTGTCTTGGTTTTCTGTCTGTGTTATGTCATATTCTGTCAGTTATAGTCCTGTCATGTCTTAGTTTACCTGTCATTGTTTACCTGTCTAAGTTCTGTCAGTTTGTCATTATTCACCTGCCATAACTTCTCACCTCAGATCCCAGTACTTCTCTACTCACCCCGCCTCTGCCTCACCTTACCTGTCAGCCACACCCACCTCATCTTGCCACCTGTGTTCCCAGCTGCAGCCAACAACTAACTAGGACATTATATAAGCCACTTCATTTCTGTCAACCCTTGCCAGATTGTTCCTTCTCTTTTGGTCTTCGTGATGCCTGTCAGTTGGTATGCGACTTTCTGGATCTGCTCTCCGTTTCATGTTTGTGTTTTCTCATTATCCTGGATACTACCCCTCTGAGCTTTTTTTATTGTTAAGATTTCTTTTGTCTTTATTAAAGGCTTCTTCGATCATCCTTTTTGGTGTATTGCATTTGAGTCCTTCCCCACTCCTCGTCACATCAAGTGCGGTTGCCTTTTTTTGTTTGCAATATTTCCTGCTGACGAGAACACCCATTTATAGCGCATAGAAGTTTCAGCACACACAGATATACAAGTTTCTTAGAGAGTTTTGGTTATCTAGTGCACCCAGCGTCGCTCCACTAAAGCAGCGGGTTGCTGACTGCAGAGAGAGGAGTCTCCCTCATGTATGTTTGCCCATACATGTGCCACTCTCATCTGATGCAGATGATTGTCATCATTTACAGCTGCTTTAAACAAAGGCAGCCCTGTCTTTGTTTGATATTTACAGTGTTGAACCCAAAATACCTCCACACAGTGCGTCTCAAATGTTTTGATGTAATTGTCGACTCAGGACAGCTCTGCTTGCACATGTCCTCCATTTTGTAGTAAAATTACTGTATTACTGTATTATTTCACTGAGGTCAAGAGTGCATGCAGTGGTCATACTATGCTGAAAGCATCCCCATCTGCATCAAACTGTAAATGAGCCTGACGCACTGATAAACTGTATATTTTTAATTCGAATAGCTCATTACATTTCAAATACAAACTTTTCCTCCAGAGTTCGAACGAATATTCGGATGTCAAATAAAAATTGACAGCCCTAGTTGGAATTCCCTGTGTTACTGGAAAAAAGGGATGGTTGCTGAAAGTCATATCAGCAAGGTCTCTCAATCGTTTACCATAAAGTAAAATCAAAATGAAGACCTCTAAAGGTCAAGAAATCTTAGTTTGCTTTGTTTCCACAAAAGTTTTATTTTCATGCTTTGTTTTAATCTGTAGCTTTTAGGTAGTGACATAATTGATTTCCATGGTCACTTTTTCTATCACAGTACAGTGCAGATGGCTGTAACATGCAGCTTTAAAAAATTCTTTCAATGGTTTTTACAAAACTGTCTCAGATGTTTCAAGTTTTATAATGGGTTGTTTTGAACCTTAATTAAAAAAGTGAACTGAAAAAAGTGAGTTGAATGTATTTATTTTTAATTACATTAGTAGCTGAAATTTCAAGCTGTTGAGAAGCTCATTTTTGTTTTTTCCTTCAATGAATAAGCACACTTGTGGTTGGACCCGGGAAGCAACACCATAGGCATAGGGGCACTGGGATGCTGGCAGTGAGGCATACATTGGGGGAACACACTGGAGAGAGAATATGGCCAGTGTAGTGTAAAAACACTACACGTTAGTGCTCTGTATGTAATGGGATTTGGTGATGAGACTCTCAAGAAATGCATATAGTAGCTACAATTAAACGTGTACATAATAACAGGCCTAATACTGTGTGTGTGTAATCAAAGATGTGTTCTAATAGTGGACATGCACTGCTTGAAGTAATGGAAAGGTACTGGTCAAGAGAGACAATGATGGAAAAGTACTGAACAGAATGAATCAAAACAAAATGATGGAAAAGTACTGCACAGCTGCGAAGCAAAACAATCCCACGTGAAAAGTGTGACCTTTGACTTATCAGTGGTGAAGAATGTGGCCTTTTGTGATATCTGGCAACAGGCTCATCACTGGAAATCGCTTGAGCTACTTGACCAAGAAAGATCATGTCCTCACTTAGAACATACCAAGATGCTTATATAAGCTGTGTTTTTCCTTTACCTGGCCATACATTCGTGTCTAACTCTTAGAAAACTTGTGCCTCTCTGTTAAAGGATAAATAATATCTTCTTTTTTTAAAAAATAAGAAGTGCGCTTTTCCAGAAATAATGGTGGCTGAAAGTACCCTGAAGATAGAAAAAATAATAAGAACCTCCAGGTAAATACCGAGAGGTCTCCAACATTGGTGTCACGAGGCCAAACATGAGACACGTTTGGACAAGCTCCCAGGGGGTAGAGCTAAGAATTAACAATTTCTATTGGTGAAAGGTATATAATCTATATTCTTGTAGGTTGGACAATAGGCGTGGAAATCTACCACATATAAACGAATGCAAGTTTCATTTTAGCTCAGAGAGCTCTTGGACTGTGCCCTGTGTACACTCTGTTTGTTCTCTCCTTTGTTGTCGACAATTAAGTATTGCCACTACATCTTGAACTCCTGTTTGGAGATTTTTGAGACCTGTTTGAAAGTGTTTTGGAGCAGCTTTCTAGCAAGATTTTTAACCAAATTATTGAAGATTTTGAAGAAACTTATGATCAATTGAACACCTTTAAAACCTGATTTTGGTCCATTGGCCTGAAACTTGGGTCCAGAAAATTACTCTACACCAGGCAAAAAGGAAAACACAAAGCAAAACTTCTTCTGGAAGAAAAATTACGAAGGCATGATCTGTAGAGACAGATCAAGATGGAATAATCTGGCACAGGAGAGAAGTCAGTGCCAGGCTTATATAGGGAGTTGATTAATAACAATTGAAACCAGGTGTGCCTCGTCAGCCACATCACAGGGAAGGAGTGAGTTTCAAACCAGCCATGCCTCCAGCCACACACACTGAAAATAAAGAGGAAAAATGACAAAAACAACAAAACACACCAAACACAAAACCCGGACCATAATAGTTTCTATGCTGTAGAAAAGGCGCATTTTCCAGTGAGGGGCTTTCTGTTATGCAATAGACATGCTTATTTGGAATACACTGTTAACATTTTTTTGCAAAATGTTTAGTCCCTCCTATTAAGCTCCCCCAGCCACAATTATGTTGCCACTATTGTTGCCATTGTTGTAAAGGATTTTTAAGAAAATCTTACAGTCTTCTCTTTATTAAGCAGACACTATTATCAGTGGTAGTCAGTGAGTGGCTCTAATTGAGCATGCTAAAGAATAATGTGACCTTTTTTCCCTCAGTCAGTCTCCTCTGGCATATACAACGTATACGGTACATATGGTGTATATGCCATATATTATCCATCATGCATCACATGCTGCAGGTGATGGCCATAATTTGAAGAAGGGCAGAAAGCTAATAACTTCTGCTGCATGCTCCTGCACAATGGTCTAATCCTGAGCTGCTGAGGAGCCAGTTCTGCTTTCAGGCTGGAGCACACTCCTCTCACAAAGGACAGAGAGACTCCTGAGACTTCATGTTAAGAGTAATAAGAAAATGCAACAAAACACCTTCATGCTGGTCATACTTTATTTACTGTTTCAGTTTTCTTTTCTCCTTTCTTCCCATTCTTCAACGAACTTCAATAAACACAGTCTGAGAGAGAGCCAGCAGAGACTACATTAGTGTCTTTCTCACAGGGGTCCGCCTCCTGTCTCTCTGCTCTTTGAATAGGTGATATTGACTGTCCTTGAGAGAGCAGACAGTGCCTCCTTTAACTAAAATCCAATATTAGCATTTATACCATGGTGTTGGAAAATATGTCATTTTGATTGTCTTGCTGATTTGTGAAAAAATTATAAATCGGGACACCTGAAACATAGTTCCTGTTACCAGATGGACCAAAAAACTGCAAGTGACAAAACAATATCAAAGTGTAACAATGATGATAATAGTATAACATATACCATAACAGCGACATACATAGCAATATAACACAGGAATTGACCATTACAGCTAATGGCTATACAGTAAAACCTGGCAGTAGAGGCTCTCTCTGAAGGAGCTCTCATTGCATCTGAGCAGCAACAGTTCTGCTGAGGAATAAATTACCCTAAACAAACGCATGACATTCTGTAAAATATAGGTGGAGGGGTGGAGGGGTACTGTGACAACATGTTGTAGGCATGAGCATATTAGTAGAATACCAGTGAGAAGTGTCTGGTTAAAATGGCCACAATGTACACATGTACGAACTTGATAGATATCACAAGTCAACTGGCAGTCAAAAAGCTGATGAATTCATCAAAAGATTTATTTTCAGCAGACAACCAGAATAGTCCAACTATGTCTGCATTTCAACAATGTAGTAACATTGTCTTCCCTTCTGGTTGGCTTTACATGGTGGAACTTTCAAATAAGATAAGATAAGATAAACCTTTATTCGTCCCACAATGGGGAAATTTGCAAATCAATTTTGTTTGAAATTTATTTAAGCTAAATTGCGTTTGTGTTGTACAGTGTAAAATAACATTGTAAGATAGGATAAGATAAGATAAGATAAGATAAACCTTTATTTGTCCCACAGTGGGGAAATTCACAACGTACAGCAGCAAAGGGGATAGCAGCAGTTAAATAGTAAAAAAGAGCAGTTTAAACAGGGTAAAAAAGATATTAACAAATTTACATTAGAAATTCACACGAGACTTGCGTTATTGGATTGAATATGAGATATGAAATATTAAATACTAAAATACTAAAATACAAAATGCTGCACATTAACTGGAATGAGGTGAAATATGAAATATAACATCCTAAATACAAAATATTGCACCTTGACTACAATGAAGTGAAATATGAAATACTAAATTCAAAATATTGCACATTGTATAAAATGAAGTATTGCACAGTGAATGGAGCTGTCATTAAAAAAAGAGAGTATTGTACAGATGTAAAGACAAAATGCATAGTCTATCGGGAGCAGTGCTGGTTGTACAGTCTGACAGCTGCAGGAAGAAAAGACCTGTGATATCGCTCTTTCACACACTTCGGGTGAAGCAGTCTATCGCTGAAGGAGCTCTCCAGTGCTGATAAAGTGTCCTGTAGGGGGTGGGAGTCATTCTCCAACATGGATGACAGCTTAGCCATCACCCTCCTCTCTCCCATCACCTCCACTGGGTCAAGGGGGCAACCCAGTGCAGAGCCGGTCTTCTTGATGAGTTTGTCCAGTCTATTCCTGTCCGCAGCTGAAATGCTGCTGCCCCAGCAGACTACTCTGTGGAAAATGGCTGATGCCACAACAGAGTCATAGAAGGTCTTCAGGAGCGCCCCTTGCACTCCAAAAGACCTCACTCTCCTGAGCAGATAGGGTCTGCTCTGATCTTTCTTGTGAAGTGCAGCAGTGTTGTGGGTCCAGTCCAGTCTGTTGTCGAGGTGAACACCCAGGTACTTATAAGATGTCACCATTTCAATGTCCATTCCCTGGATGTTCACTGGTGTTGGAGGGGAGTGAATGTGCCTGCGGAAATTCACCACCAGTTCCTTGGTTTTCCCCACGTTGATCTGGAGGTGGTTCCGCTGGCACCAGTCCACAAAGTCCTGTGTCAGTTCTCTGTATTCCTTGTCATCCCCATCTGTGATGAGGCCAACGATGGCAGAGTCATCAGAGAACTTCTGCAGGTGACAGGTTGGTGAGTTGTATGAAACGTCTGCAGTGTAGAGGGTGAAAGGAACGGAGCCAGGACCATTCCCTGCGGGGCCCCTGTACTGCAGACAACCATGTCGGACACACAGTCCCGTGTCCTCACATACTGTGGATGGTTGGTGAGGTAGTCCAGAACCCAGGATGTGAGGTGCAGGTCCACCCCTGTGTTCTCCAGCTTGTCCCTCAAAAGTGCTGGCTGGATGGTGTTGAATGCACTGGAGAAATCAAAGAACATGATTCTCACAGTGCTCCCAGGTTTCTCCAGGTGAGAGAGGGCTCTGTGCTGGAGGAAGATGGCGGCGTCATCCACCCTGATGCCAGGTTGACTGAAGTGGGTCCATCGATGGACCCACCAGGGGGCGGAGATGAGCAAGGACCAGCCACTCCAGGGTCTTCATCAGGTGGGACGTTAATGCCACCGGCCTGTAGCTGCTGAGGTCCTTGGGGTGTGGCATCTTGGGGACAGGTACCATGCAGGATGTCTTCCACAGCTGTGGCACCGTCCCCAGCTTCAGGCTCAGGTTGAAGATGTGCTCCACAACCCCACACAGCTGGTCTGTGCAGGACTTCAAATGCCTGGAGCTGATGCTGTCTGGACCTGCCGCCTTCCTCGCCTTGGTCTTCCAGAGCTCATTTCTCACCTGGGATGTTGTGAGGGTCAGGTTGGAGCAGGGGGGCTGTGTGCTGGTGGGTGTGGGAGGATGGGTTGAGCTGATGAGCTGAGCAGTGGGGGGTGGCTGTAAGCAGAGAGTTGCAGAAGGGGAGGTGGGGGTGGAGTAGTCTACTTGAGGTGTTAATGAGGGGGGTTGCAGCAGGGAGGGCTGGGCCAGGGGAAGGACAGATGACTGATCAAATCTATTGAAGAATAAGTTCAGATCATTCACCCACTTCTGGTCCCCCACAGCCTGGGAGTCAGGCTCCTTGTGGCCAGAGATGGTTTTCAGGCCTCTCCAGACTCCGCTGATTTGTTCTGCTGCAGCTGTTCCTCCATCTTCCTCCTGTAGCTGTTCTTCCCCTCCCTGATCTTTCTTCTCAGCTCCCTCTGCACAGCCTTCAGCTTCTCCTTATTTCCTGACTTAAAGACCCTCATCTTCTCCTTAAGGAGAGCCTTTATATCAGGATTTATCCAAGGTTTGTTGTTAGAAAAACACTGTACAGTCCTGGTGGGTACAGTGTTATCCACACAAAAGTTGATATAGTCCATGATACAGTCAGTGAGACTGTTGATGTCGTCCCTATGAGAATCGCAGAGTTCCTCCCACACTGTCATGTTGAAACAGTCCTTTAGGGCCTCGTCAGCCTCGTTGGACCATCTCTTCACTGTGTGGGACACAGCTGGCTGCCTGTGTACCAGAGTTTTGTACACAGGGGTGATGAAGTGTATGCCTCCTTGGTGTTGGCATAACACAAGTCCAGTATTTTATTGTCTGTGGTGTGGCATGTGACACATTGTGTGAAGGTGGGCAGAGTGGAGGATGGAGAGGCATGATTGAAGTTTTCAAATTTTTGGATGTCAACATTTCCAACGACCTCTCTTGAACCCGCAACACTTCAGCTATGACCAAGAAGGCTCATCAGCACCTCTTTTTCTTGACCTTCTCAAGAAGACTAGTCTGTCTCTTCAGATTCTGATAATACATATAATGCAAATGATGGCCAAAACTCTTGAATAAAAAGGTCCAGGTTGTAATAAATCAGAATTATAGCTTAATAACCACCAGACCTTTCCTCTTCAGCCACAATCAGCATTAATTAACATTGCAGCCTCTAGGTGCTGCGAGTGATGCTTTATAAGTGTACTCCTGCTATTTCAGGCAACAATATCCCCTTTCTGTTTTACAGTAGCTTGGTTAGTTGGTACAAACTGAATAGCATGGCAGTTGTTAAATACATGTTGCATGTTGTCATGAGAATGATGTAATGTTCCTTGAGCAGTATGGTGTGTCCGTTACCAGTGATGCTCACACATGTGCTTTGCATTTAGGCAAGAGAAAGAATCGGACAGACTGCACTGTGTTGTTTTACTGCAGATTGTTGCCGGTACACCAGATGTGAGAGGATTAAAGCAGCTATAAATCAGTCTGGGGATGAATCAGACATTCAAATGCTGCTGTTTCCTGTTTTGCACAGACTGTGGGAAATCTACTCTTCATACATTGTAGTATGAGGAGGAGGAGATGGCTTGCTGTGCACCAAATAAATGTCATTCTCCCCTTCTACAGCTTCCCACTGATGTGAAGAATGGAGCTTGTTTGGGACTCATTAGGTACTGTATGAGGACAGATGTTTTTGATTATCTTAATTTGAGCATCAATACACCACAAAGATGTCATGTGTACGTGTTGTGGTGTTTAGACTGATGGTGTGTACAAACCTAGGAAACATGAAAAAACAACCAGGGCTTTGGTACAATATACTGTAACTGCATCTACCAGTAGCTCTCCTATGTGACATTCTTGACAAAAGATCTGTTACCCTGAAACTTCTCACTGAAGTCGTTCCATATGCCAAATAATTTTTTTAAATGGCAAGCTTGAAAGCAGCGTGTCAGGCTTGACTTGAAAAGTAAGAGATACAGTATGGCTGCAATGACAGGGACTCACTGTATCTACAGCACTATATGCATAGGTTCTAAAACTTCTGAATGCCTTAGAAGTGAGCTGATACTTGAGAAATCATTTTTTATGATACATTTCACCTCTGTCAACAAAATATGAGCTGCTTATTGAATCAGATAGCATCTATGCAATTCATGGTAGATTCTACTACCTTTTCAATGTAAAATCCCCCCTTTTTTCTTTATCTCTATGTATTTCACTACCTACAACCCCAATTCCAAAAAATTAGACGCTGTGTAAAACATCAAGAATGCAGAATTTGATAATTTGATAATCCTTTTTGACATAGTATAGTAATAATACAGCACTAAAAAGGCCATATGTTTAATGTTTGTAAATACACACTTATCCTGAAGCTGACGCCAGCAACACCTTTCAAACATGTTGGGACTGTGGTAGCAAAAGACTGGGAAAGTGGTGGAATGCTCAAAAAAACCCTGTTTGTAACATTCCACAGGCAAACAGGTTACTTAGTAACAGGCGATAGTATCATGATTGGGTATGAAAGGGACATCCCCAAAAGGCTCAGTCATTCACAAGCAAGGATGAGGCAATGTTCACCACTTTGACATGACATGTCAAAGACATGATTGTATAAACAATTTTACTATGGGCTCAGGAGCACCGGGTAAAACAGTTGTTGGTAAACACAGTTCATTTCCAAATGGTTGCATTCTCTTTTTATTTACATTTTACGCAGCTTCCCAACCTTTTTGGAATAGGGGTTGTACACACTTGTCAGTTTTTGGTCTGTCTGAACTGAGACAGTTGTTGTAGTGCAGAAGTTTACCCTAATGTCCCTAATGTGTGATTGTCCAAGAACATTGCTCCCATCATGCATTAAACCGCTAAAACATCTGTAATGGCAATGGATTTTTTTTTGTCTGCCACTGCATGCAGTAATAGCCTCAAGTCAGCACTGTAACAATGATCACAATTCACATTTTACCACTAAGACGTAAAAATGGCAATAATAATAAATAATTTACACACTATTATGCACTATAATGTTAATGAATATATGTCGTCATACTGTATTATATTTTCAAACTCGAGTTGCAACAGTAAAAACATGCAATTCATTGTAACTGTAGTGATGGTGGAATCTCCATTGCTCACTCTCCCAGATAGACAGATTTTGCACTGGGCCTTTTATCTGCTCTCAATTGATGTGGGTATAGAAAGGGTAAATGTCTGTTAGCCATGATCACATTTGCAAGGCCCTACGTGGACACATGTAGATCAGTGGACAGTAAAGCAGTGCAGAGCTGCCCCAGGTTTCCTCTGTAGTAACAGATGGTGTGGTGATTGCATTATGTGCTTGGCAAACTCAACCAACACACACACAGGTCTCATCCTCCAGGGGCTAGTACACTGCTGTTTGGATCTGGACAGAAGAGTAAACATCAATATTTCAGCCATTTGCTGATTATTTCTGCATTTTACCTTGAACGCTCTTAATCTCTGGGCTGGGATTGCTGATGTGTTATATATATGTAATATGTGCTGACTCAATAGTCACAGTCAGTAATATGATTGCAATTATAACATTGTACCGTTCAGCCAAGGTTTGACTGTGAAGCAGAAACTTTTTTCTGAGTTATGTGAATTCAGTTTTGGCAAGGTTTCATGTCACCTATGTAATCAGAAACTGAACTTGAGCAATTGACCCTAAGAATGGTACCGCTGAGATGTTGGTCCAAAACTTTGGTCCATAGCAACATGTATCAACAACTGGTAACCGGATTTTTAATGAAATATGGTATGACTATTGTGGCGACACGAGGGGTGTCGTGGAGTGAATTGTCTTACACTTTGACACAAAAAACTCCAGTTTCCAGACAACGCCACCCTGAGAATTTCGCCCAAGGAATTTATTGATACAATTTTTAAGGCACTCAGGTTCACTATATAAATGTGGCAGGAGACGTGGTTCCGTTTAAAACAAACATTTTTATTTAACAATTTTAAAATTTAAAAACTCGTAAAACACCATTCATTCGGGGAGGTTGAAGGGAAGGGGAACCTTGTCAGGGCAGGGGCTTACCAGTGAGGGAAAAGGGTTGATGAGGGGTGAGGAGAATCCCAGGAAGGCACCCCAAACACACGTGCAAGTCGCTCAATCACACAGTGAAGAACTTGAAAAAACCAGGGTACTGCACAGCACACAAAAAAAGGGGGAAACCACCACCAGGGACACCAGGACCAACACCTTGGGCACCCAGCACCTGAAAGGACAAGGTAAACAGTTAGTGGGGTTCACTCAACTGGAGACCAATGCACAAATTAAAATAATAAAAATAAACAAAAACAAAAATGGGTGGCAGCTACCAAGCTATAAATTGAAATTTAAACAAAAAGTAATATAAGCTGCCAAACTAATTTATGACACATTCCAAGAAACAATTATCAATGTTAAGTAAAAAAGACGAAACAACTCCCTTTAACCAACTAAATTACCAAAGAATTACACAAAATATTATTTAGCAAGAAAATCAGGACTAATCAATGGAATACTAAAATTAATCAAATGCAAGTATATAAAAAATCACAAAATACCAAAACAAAACAAAATAATCAGCCTCAGGAAACTTTCAATACGTATTTTATTTAATGTGAGAATATTTTCTGAACCAGGGATGATGATAGAAATCCTGGCATTTTCTGGAAAAATACGTCCAGTAACCAAGGAGTTTAAGTGTGTTCTTCTGTGTGTGCCTGTATTGTCACATACTGATAAAACTTGATTGAAGCCAAGACACCTTCTTTAAACCTGTCTTACTGCCCATTGACTCCTGGTTGATGACCTTTGACCTCCTTGGTTTGGTATTCAAAGACAGCTGATAGGCCAAGCTCTGACTGTTGTCATATTTAGTGGTTGTGACCACAGAGGAAGTGGGCACACCTAGTGTCCAGCTGGCCTGACCTGCCTGTGGGGATTGGTGCAGCTGGATTCATAGCAGTTGACATATATTGTGTAAAAGTCTGGAAGGGAAGGAGCCAGACTACGAGTGATTCACAGACAATATATGAATTTCCAATGTAGGAGCTGCAGCACTTTGCCCAGAAAAGGGAAACTGGCCCCCTCCAGACATGGGAGGCGAGCTTGCCAGTGAGAGCCCGGTGGCTGGTCCTTGATGCATGGAGCTTGGCGGGACACAGCCCAAAAGAACTATATGGAGCCACAGCCCTGTGGACCCACTGCCCACAGGGACAGGCATTGAGGTTGGATGCTTTTCAAGCTGTAGCAGTAGGCAGTAGGCAATAGTAGTAGTAAATAGCAGTAGGCAACAATTCAAAGTCAAAAAACAGGTAGGTCCAAGGAAACCAAGCCCAAATTATCCAAACACAAGGAGAACACAAGTAATTCATACTAGGAGCTTACCTAACCTAAGAGCTGACCTAACTCAAGCTGAACTTCTGTAATCTCAACATTGTGTGCTTCAGTCCCTGGAATGCCCTCACCAAAGTGAAGTTTGCTGATCGCTCACGGCCAGGTGTCCAGATCTCCTTTTCTTCTTACTGTTGCTGTGGAAGAAGGCAATGGCTATTTTGAACATGTTTATGCCATTCCTGTACTGCTCTCTGCTATCTTTCTCTCCCTGTAGGAGGTTGAATGAATTTGAATGAAAAGACCAAGCATCAGTCTTGGCTTAAATTGAGCAGTTGCTTTCATTCACTGATGTTCATTTGTTATGTGAATATCTTAATATAAGCCAGCATTAGAATGTGAGCATTTATGACCATAGAAGCACAAGAAAAATATGAATGCATACATACCTTAAATGTATTCTACGCTCTGGGAGCAGTTCCCCTTCCCTCCAAAATGAAACACAGAAAAACTGTTCAATGGGCTTTATTGGCTGGAAAGAACAATTTAGCCAAGGCATCAACATACAATTTATCCAAATACTTGGTCAGTACACAACATTAATACATGTACAGTATATACAGTATATCCTGTGCACGTAGTGTGTGCATGTGTGTGTGTGTGTGTGTGTGTGTGTTAGAGAGAGAGAGAGATAGAGAGAGAGTTGATGAATGGTTCATATTTAGAAAAGGATGAAGGGGTACAATAGTGCAACAGCCAATACTGAAATGAATCCCCACTTAGTTATGTTATGAATCATATGTGGGAACACAGTAATTCACTCAGTAATCATCTCCTCGATAACATTTCAACACATGACATTACACTATTACACTTGTGACTGAGTGTCGTGCTTACACTACACTCTACTTTAAATGTAGTCAACATAGTAATCAACGCACATAATGCAGAATTTCTTCAAATATGTGTGGCAGCTGATGTAAATGCATTCAATGCTATGGGAGCTGCCCTCCTTGCCTCCAAAATTAAACACAGAAAAGCTCCTGCTGTCTCTCTGCGACTCCAATATATGTATATATTGAATGTAAGTGGAATTCACATCAATTTGCATTATGCATTATTATTTAAAGAAAACTGCTGCAAATATAGTCGTTGCTGCTGTCTGACCTGTTTGAATCCGTTCAAACCAGTTGACAGCACAGATTTGTTTGGAATTACTTAAATCTACAGGACCCATGTCACCATGTGATGGGGAGATCAAACAGTGTTGAAACTCGTACAACTTATTCAACTGAACTGATACAGTGTAGGAGTTCCTATCAAGCAGCAACCTCTGGCGCTGAAAAACGAAGTCAGCACGGAAGTGCAAAAAGTGGCAGTTCCTCGAATGAACACTAGGGGCACGCTCCAAAAGGGAGTCAATTACACTTGACCTCCATGTTAAAATGTCCAACTTTATGGCAGAAGAAAACATGTTTACAGGCTGGTACAAAAATGGCTTTATTCTCTTTAGCTGATTTGCACGCCAAAAAACCTCAGTCTCCTGAGCAGATAAGTCAGCACTGACCTTTCCTGTAAAGTGCAGTGATGTTATGAGTCCAGTCCAGTTTGTTGTTGAGGTGAACACCCAGATACTTATAAGATGTCACCATCTCAATGTCCATCTCAATGGTGTTGGTGCCTGCAGAAATCCACCACCAGTTCTTTGGTTTTCCCCGCGTTTATCTGTAGGCAGTTCCGCTGGCACCAGTCCATAAATTTTGCAAATTTCCCCACTGTGGGACGAATAAAGGTTTATCTTATCTTTATCTTATCTTATCTTATAAAGTCCTGTGTCAGTTCTCTGTATTCCCTGTCGTCCCCATCTGTGATGAGGCCGACGATGGCAGAGTCATCAGAGAACTTCTCCAGATGACAGGTTGGTGAGTTGAATGAAAAGTCTGCAGTGTAGAGGGTGAAAAGGAATGGAGCCGGGAACGTTCCCTTTGGGGCCCCCGTACTGCTGACAACCGTGTCGGACACAGTTCCATGTCCTCATACTGTGGACGGTTGATGAGGTAATCCGGAATCCAGGATGAGGGCTTCTTTAAAAGGCTGTGTGGACAGTGAACCAATAATGGTAGCCCACGCTGCCTTTCAGTGATCCTAACGGGAATAAATGAATTAGTGACAGAGACAGAACCAGAGATAAAACCAGCACCAGCAGGACCCGGGAATACAATTTCTACAATTCTACAATTTCATTTAGCAGACCAGACAGGGCACATGTCCTCCCCATGCTTTCAACTGTGGAGGCTAGAGACTCAAGTTCATAATGCAGTTTAGTGGATTGCCTGGACATGACATCATTGGTGCCGACATGCACTATCATAGTGTGGACAGAGGGATGAATGTCAAGGACAGCTGGAATTAGTTCAATAAAATCAGCTGTTTTTCCTCCTGAGATACAGTAAGTGATTGCACCAGGGAGCTTTAAGAATCTGATAATAGAGTCACCAGCAATTAAAATCTCCGGGTGCTCAAATTCAGGGTTGCCTTTGTAGATTGAAAGTTTTGATTTGAGTTTATGGCTAATTGTTAAAGAGCAGACTGAATAGAGGTAAGCAGAGTGACCTGTGTTGATGATTGCGTGGAGGGAGGGACTGGGATCGGAGCAGGTGGCTGTAGTGAAGGAGAAGAAGTCAAAGGAGCTGAAGCCGTGTGCGACCGGTAGACTGGTTCTGTCCATGGGGGTGACAGGCGGGGACACTTGGGCCCAGGCCGGTGGGTGTAGAGCACTTTCTGACAACGTGCCGGACACGGTCCGTTCCACACACAGGAGGAGGAATCGGGGAGAGGGCGGGCTCCGAGGGAAGCTCAGCCAGTGGAGAGAAGAAGTTGGTGAGGGGGATGCAATCACTGCTGGTGCCAAAAGCGTCGTAGAGAGGGAGAGAGAGTCATTTGCAGCCTTTCACTGCAGACGCCCAGGAAAGGGGACCAGGTCAAGCGCCGGTGGCTGCCCGTCAACTCGAGACAAGCTAACCGGGAACACAGAGCTGTCTGCCGTAGGAGAAGATCCTCAATGAGCCACTCAATGGACCGCAGCTCGGTCTGTAGCTCAGCAGCCTCCGCTGCTGGGGCCATCAGATGAGTCGCTTACAGGTGCCCAGCCCGTAAAAGAGGAGAAACTCACCGCTGAGCTAGCACCCAGGCTACAAACAAACTGCGTTAAGCTAGCATCGACTCTGCTAGCGGTCTGTTGTCCAAGCTGCAAAGTTAAAATTCAAGTCTTAAGCCTAAATGTCCATGTCATTTTAAAACATTATATAAAACAACTAGGATCTTAAAAGTGTAGCGTAAAATACCGGCTAAAACGGAATAAAAATGTCAATCTATTACAGACCCTCTGATCGAGCAACACAAACACCGATGCATGCGCAATGTGATTTTGAACCTGTCCCCAGGTAGGTGAAGTAACACACAAGTAAAGGTGCATGCAGTGCTGATGTTATTCCCAGCGACCTCTTTGGTTTGAATGGTTTGCACACAAGGCCTCATTGTAATGCATGAACACATACACACACCAATATACATTACAGTCTACTATACAGTAGTAGTATAAGTATATGCACACAACATTGCTCAATGTCTTCACTAAAAATAGTTTGATAAAACTGTGTATTTCTAGCTGCTGTACATCTGCATATTGTGTCACCTGTGTACAAACACACACATCCAGATGTTATGTATACCAATGTGCACACACACACACACCACTGCAGAGACAGTGCAGTTTATTATACCTCAGATAGCAATCAACTTGACTCAGAACAGGCTTATACTCTAGTATATGCTAATGCATTATCAGGGGGATTAAAGGCTTGGCATTTCATAATCTATGATCTGAGCCTATGACCATGATGGTACCTAGCCTAGTTTACAGGAAACACTTAATCTGAAGGTACTATTCTGTCAGCTGACAGTGAACTCCCCCATCAGAATTTAAATATTGAATTATATCAACACATGACTAAGTAATCTAACAGGAATGTTCTCTTGCACATATTTCATTGGCCAAGACACTGTGCTACTAGATGTGCAATGATGACATCAACGATGACCCTCCCTCCTCTACCAACACAACGTTTGTAATGCTATTGCCAGTCTTCACACGGACAAACTTAAAAAGGTGAGAATGAAGTAAATGTGAGGTCGTTACAAGAAGGGTCCGAATCCAAATGGACCCCAGAAAAACACGCCTGAACCTGAAGTGCATGAATTAATTTTCAAAAAATAAAGACCTAATCCAAAGGAGACCAGAGTACAGACCTGACCCAAACAGACCTGGGGAGAATTACAGACAACCCAAAAGGACCCTAATTGAGATACAGCAGCAAAACTGGCAACAGCACTATGAGTTATCAGTTAACAGTAGTCAGTGTGGAAAAGAGCAGATCTACAGTAATTGAGTTCAAAAAACAAACGTTAAAGGCATAAAAACTGTAAAACTAATTCATTAATATGCTTTAAAGTGTATCTTACAGTATATATATAATGTAAAGTCCTGTTTTAACATCCTGAACCAACATTAAAACATTTTGTAGCCAACTGGGCAATAAGATAAAAAATTGTCAATCAATTTAATATCGGTGAATCAAATTCCAAAAAGTAGGGTAAAGTGAAAAATGGATGTGGAGATGTGGGATGAAATAATCTATGGTATAATTCTCAGTCATAGTCACATGATCATAGCACGAGCAGAACCCTGTTGTTCTTGCACATACAAATCGTATGTCGTGTATGTATCGACTCATCATTCTCTTGCATTTCTACTTGTGTTGAATGTTGTTGCAGACCCACCTGGGCTTTGCCAGCATACCATTTGAAAGCTCACAGTGGGAATGTTTTGTTGTTTATGTAGCAGTATAGTCGAGAGTAATTGGGCCACATTCCCCTCTTTTAGGATTGAGCCAATCACGGGGAGTCGACACCATATAAAGTGGGGGTGGTGGCGCCCTGGACGCTCCCTTTCTCCCACTGAGGCTGAGCGCCCGCCCCTCCTGTTCCGCTTCCGGTTCGCGCACCTACGACTGCATCCAGGTATTTTACCAGTGCCTGCCGGCATTTGACAGACTTCAGACACGCTCCCTTCTTCGGTGTGAGACGCAGTTTCCCCGGGGGGACGGTTGCTGCTTTGCCTCCGGATTGAACGCGGCCGGCAGCTTGCACCGGTGTACCTCGCTGCCAGCGATTGCTTCGCCGCTGCCGGCTCGGCCGATACCGCTGCCGCTTGTTGCACGCGGCAGGGAGACACTAGCCTGGTTTTTATTTTGTTCGTCATGGTCACCGGCCGCTTTTTTTAAGAGACTCTCAACTGTTTTGATGGTATACCCAGCGGGTTGCGTTCTTTGGTTTCTTTGGTTAATTTAGTTATTTTTCATTTTCCTTGAGTTTTAATGGGATTCTGTCATTTGTTTCTGATTATAAAGCCGTTATTTCAATTGGATTAATTTTGTTGTGGTACTGTTTTCTTTTGTTTAGTTTGATTTACAGATCCCAGTCTAGGATTTGAGTTTATTTGTAAATTGTTGTTTATTAATTTTACCTTGCACCCTTCTTGGTGCTAGGTGTGTTTTGTCTTTTCGGTATACATATTATTTTGTTTTTGGAATTTATTTTGTTTAAGTCCAGGGGACTGCTTGCCCCCTCTGTTTAAGGTATTTTCTTTTGTTTCATTTTGTTGACTGTGCCCTGCTGACCCTATTCCCTCCATTTCAGAGCTGCGCCCTACGGTGGTGGAACTGGTGTCCCTGGTGGTGGTATCCCCTTCCTAGTGTGCTGTGCCGTCACCCCTGGTTTTGTGCCCTTCACGAGTGTGTGTCCTTTTTGTGTGTGTGTGTGTATTCACGTGGGGTGACCCTTTTTGCCCTGGGATCCACAGCCCCGTTCATGAACCCCCTCACTGTAGGTAAGCTGCTCTGATTTGGCTCACGTCCCCTTCCCACCTTTTAGTGCATTAGTGTCGCGCCTCCCTCTCACTAGTGTAATAAACCTGTGTGCCTCTTAGTATTTAGAGGTGGAACTAATTCCTTGGGTGCAAGTCCCAAGGTGGCGTTGTCAGCAACTGCTAAGTTATTGAGTGGCCTGGTACCACTCTGGCTTAAGCTCCACCACACCCCCCTATAACGCTGCTCGAGTCGCCACATTTATATACCCAAATATTTTCCCTTTCAACTCCTTGACACAAACTCGTGATGATTTGCAGGGCCCAAATGGACACAAAGCAAAGGACAACCACAATGTTCACAGACTGAAAATAAGTTTAATTCTACAACGTGAGATCAATCACATCTCACCTTGTCTGATATTGACTGTTTCCCCGGAGGAGATAACATCACAATAACTCTGGATACAACGTGCGTGTGAATCCTTCTCTCATTCCAGACTCTACACACACACACACACACACACACACACACACACACACACACACACACACTGAATCCAGCCAACCCCCTCCCTTCTCTGTGGGTCTACGGTGGGGAAGCTCAGCAAACAAGACAAAGACCAAAAATAACTGTAACTGTACCCAGGTAACTATATGCCATCTCAGGAAGAAGTACCCCTGAGTTCAGCATGAGGAAGTTCCTGGCAGCAACATCCACTGCTGTGTTTTGCCCAAGAAACATCTCCAGCAATGGCCAATACAGCTCAAAGTAGGCCACTCTACTTGCCTTACTACTCATGACTGGATTGATGTGAAAATCATAACTTAAAGCCTTAAATTTCTTTGGAAATAATACAGCATCTGTAAGAAGTACATAACCTGTAGCCGTGATCATATCCCACAGTTTACTATACTGTCACCTCAGTTTATTAAGGTCAATATTGTGTATATGTTCTATCCTGACTATTATCTTGTGGTTATCAGACATTTCATTTATTCTGTCTTAGTAGATGTTAGTAAAGTAAATAAAGTAAATATTTCCATTTTGACCAAGTTGTTGACCTGGACCTTCGGAGTAGAAAATCAATGTAACCAAAAAGAAGTCACCTTCTGAGATCAGACTGATAATTTGGTAATTACTTAATCTCGTCAATCGAATGATTTGGTATTAATTTTGCTCTTTGAAGATGGTGTCCCGGATGAGTGTAAAAAATAAACCTATGTTCTCCATCATAGGGCGGACACAGGGACAGAGCAAAGCAAAGTCTCAGAGATTAAAGCAGAGGTAGTCATGTCGCTCAGGAGGCAATGTCTGGAAAATTATTTCAATTACATCATTCTTTTTTTTTTTTCTTTTTCAAAACTAGTTGATTGTAGTTGCTGGCCCGATTCAAATCTTACTGGCCCCAGGCCATCAGGTAATCCTTATTGTTGGACCCTGACTCAAGTACTTGAGTATTTTACATAATAATGAGTACTTTCACTTTAGTATATTTAGTATGTTTTACTGCATCAACACAGCAGTGCTGCCGGCCTCATCACAGATGAGGACGACAGGAAATACAGAGGACTGACACAGGACTTTATGGACTGGTGCCAGCAGAACCACGTCCAGATCAATGTGGGGAAACCAAAGAACTGGTGGTGGATTTCTGCAGGCGCACTCACTCCCCTCCAACACCAGTGAACATCCAGGGAATGGACATTGAGATGGTGACATCTTATAAGTACCTGGGTGTTCACCTCAACAACAGAATGGACTGGACTCATAACACTGCTGCACTTCAGCAGACACAGCAATCTCTATCTGCTCAGGAGGCTGAGGTCTTTTGGAGTGCAAGGGACACTACTGAAGACCTTCTATGACTCTGTTGTGGCATCAGCCATTTTCCATGGAGTAGTCTGCTGGGGCAGCAGCATTTCGGCTGTGGACAGGAAGAGACTGGATAAAGTGATCAAGAAGGCCAGCTCTGCACTGGGTTGCCCCCTGGACCCAGTGGAGGTGGTGGGAGGATGATGGCTAAGCTGTCATCCATGTTGGAGAGTGACTCCCACCCCCTGCAGGACACTTTAACAGCTCTGGAGAGCTCCTTCAGCAATAGACTACTTCACCCGAAGTGTGTGAAGGAGCGATATCACAGGTCTTTCCTTCCTGCAGCTGTCAGGATGTACAACCAGCACTGCTCCCAACAGACTGTTGAGGATCAACTTAATGGTAGTTTGGCCGTCGATAATAATTAATAATTATCAGAAATAGTTATTAATTATATTAAATTATAGGATCTGACATACATCAGATCACCTCAGGGCACCTCAACACTACACTGCCTCACACAGGGCACTGTTATATTGGGAAAATGATAGCCGCTTCGTTGTTACAGTTTCATTAAATGAAGGATTTCGGAGTTCTTGGCAGAGTAGAGGTTGGTATTATTCACTCTTGTACAACATTAAAGACACAGCACATATATTCGTAAGCATTTATGAACAAATAACAAAAGCAAACACATACTAGTCTAGCATGTACTTATATAAAGTGTGTGTGTGTGTGTGTGTGTGTGTGTGTGTGAGTGAGTGAGTGAGTAAAGCAAAATGGCTGGTTCAGAAGGTGTCAGGCCGCATGGCCTAGACAAAAGGCAGGCTACACACAAGATGGCCGACCACAAGGATTGTTGCCGGGGGAGGGGGAGTGTGTTCTTTGTTACAGCCTATGTGTCTAGGTGTGATGTGTGTAGGATAGAGGGTGCCAGGTTAGTAAAGAGAAGTTTAGTATGCAAACCCTGTGTTGGTGTGAAGCACAACTAACATCAATTCACAGTTTGGTTCACTAATCCTACTATCATGACAGTAATGAAGCTCAATCACAAATTGAATCACCACATGTTCATGAAAGTCAAACAGTCTTGTGCTTAGCAGTGTTGAGCTTAGCTTGTCTAACTATCTATGCCCAGTGTAGTTACCAGTCCTTCTATGAAGAGGACGCTTGTTAGCTGGGATCCTGCGGTTGAAGAAGATCTGAGCTGAGAAGGTTGTAGTAGTTGGTTGTCCAGGTCAGAGGAAGCTGGTTGCTCTTTGGTTAACAGTTAGCAGCTCTGTGCTAACTGGCTGTGTTGCTCCTTGGAATCAGCAAGCAGGCTTGTGTTGCAGCTGCTGGTGGGAGAACCTTCCTTGTAGGTTCTTTCTTGATTCTTGGTAGGTGTGACTGCCGTGAGCAGGCCACACTGAGAGCTGGTTTCTGCTCCCTTGTTGGAGCTGAGAGGAGAAGCTGCTGCCTCCTTGGCAGAGCTGGAGAGAAGAGCTCTTGCCTCTTCCAGGCTGAGACTGAGAGGGCTGAAGAGAAGAGGTCTTGCCTCTTCCGCAGACTGGAGAGAAGAGAATGAATTGAGTAGGGGGCTTGGAGATAGGTCCTGGCTGGAGTTAATACCTAGTTGTTAACAGGAAGACTGTGGGGGCTGAGCTCCTTTGCCCCCCCAACATGAGACATGAGACAGACTCTGACTGGAATGTCTTATCTCATATGGTCTTTTACATCACACAATGAACAAACTCATCTGTGGACTTCCAGTAGTCCCAACAAGACCATACACCTCGATGCCATTACATCTGCGCCACACCCAGTTGTGATGTCAGTGTATTTATTATTTATTCTATACTCCATTTACTGTACAATATATTTTTCACTGTGCAGTATTTCATTACCTCAAGGTGCAATACTTCATATCTGTTCATATTTAATTTCATATTTAATTCCATCTGGTCTCATCATGTATGTATTAATCACATATTTCATGTTCTCATGCACATCTGTACATAAGCCCTGTGTGCATTTGTAAATTGTAATTTTGAAAATACTTTTCTTAGCCTGTGGTTGCTGAATGTCAATACTTTTTAAATACTTTTTAAACCTTCTGTTTATACCGTTTATCACTATTTAACTACTGACTATCCCCTTGCTGCTGTGCAATGTAAATTTCCCCACTGTGGGACGAATAAAGGTATATCTTATCTTATCTCTTATCTTATTTTGATGCCAATTTTTAGCACAATTTTTAACACAGAACCTTAACTTGTAGGGGAGTCATTTTCCCTACAGGTGCTGCTACTTTTTACTTACCAAAATACTATATGATGTATGATGTAACGCCACTCCTTGTTTTGCAATTATATAATTGATTGATTTATACCAGATTGATACCACTCTCATGTCTTGCAATTAATTCAATTGTTGTTTTCTAGTCAAATAAAAAACAGGTCTCAAATAAGGCCCGGAGGTGTCTTCGCCTTTAACAAATAATCTGATCCCAAATACAGGGGAGGGAAAAAAAATAAGGACGGGTACATTTAGCCAATTTCACACCCTAAAAACTGTCTTTGACAGGAAGCTATTTAAACTCCTATTCTCCATTTGCTTCGGGGGGCAGTCAGAATGGCATCCCAGATGATTGAAAGGCAAAAGCAGATGTCATATGTTTCATTATTGGCCATTGAAAATAAAATAAAATGCAAACTGGGTGGTTTTGGGACCCTAGGCAGTTCCCCAAAGTATATGCAAATGGATGTTTCCATATTTCCTTCTGAAAATTTGATTGATGTTGTGCCAAATGTGCCATGGACTCTATCATCAAAGTCCAGGATATGGGAAGTACGGCAGGTCAAGGTTGTTGCGATACTGAGATGCCAAAATGGCAATGTGGACTCATTCCTATGACCATGATTTATCTGAGAAGGTTTCTATATGTGGGCATTTTGTACATTAAGTTACAAGTTCCTTTCATGTTGCCTGAATGTTTAAATTGAACAAGATATGAAGCTTATTATGCCCAGTCGACTACCCATGCAAAGACCTGTATTAAGCTGTGAAGACAGAAACTAATATAACTCACAGTAAAGTCAATGTGTAATTGAACACATCATGGCACTGTAATGTGGCCCATGAGGTACTGGACAGCAGTTACCACAATTAACAAAGATAAACAATTATGCAAGAGGTTGTAGTGTAAAAACACTACATAAGAAGGCTCTGAATGTAATGAAGGAGATGATAAAAACTCTCATGGATTGCGTAGCAATGAATATAGCAGCTAAAACCAAACATGTGAGCATAATCATAATGTTGTGTGTTTAATCCAAGACATGTTATGATCATAAAAATACATGCTAGTCGGAGGTCATTTGAGGACTGTATCATTCGGAGGTCATTTGAGGACTGTATCATCCGGAGGTCATTTGAGGACTGTATCATCCAGTATCCGCCACCTGCGTTTATGTTATCTGAAGTTCCGGGCTGAAAGTTCATGTTATCTGAAGTTCCGGGCTGGAAGTTTCAAGAAAGCACTGTGCTCTACACTGTGCTCTCTGAACGTTCTAGCTGACTCGTTTCTCTGACTAGCAGGCTTGTTTCTTGATTTGTTGTACTATTTGATGTTCCTTTTAATTAAGAACATATCAGCTTGATTTGCTATAATATTTGATGTTTCTTTTAATTAAGAGCATGACAACATGATTTGTTATACCATTTGGTATTTCTTTTTAAAAAATAAGAAGTGAATCAAGCCAGAAATAATGGTGGCTGAAAGTACTATGAAAATACAAAAAATAATAATAAGGGCCATGAAAAATACCGGGAAGACCAAAAGGCCCGTGAAAAGTACCATGAAAAATACCGGGAAGACCAGAAGATCCGTGGAAAGTACCAAAAAACCCGGACATATTGGTGTCACGGAGCCAAAGATGAGATAATTTACCTACCTCTAGGGGGCAGATACGAACTCAACAAATTATAATAGTGTAAAGAAAAAGTACATTTGGACCAGCCTCTAGGGGGCAAAACTAAGAATCAACAAGTTTTTATTGGTGTAAAGTCCATAATGCTATAGGTTTGTGGGTTGGACAATAGGCGTGGAAATCCACCCATCAAACACTATAAAAACAAATGTAAGTTTCATTTTAGCTCAGAGAGCTCTTGGACTGTGCCTTGTGTACATGCTATTTGTTCTCTCACTTTATTATTAATAATAAAGGATTGTCACAACATCTTGGACTCCTGCTTGAAGATCTTTTGAGACCTGTTTGAAGGTGTTTTGGAGCAGTTTTCCAACAAGATTTTTTAGCTAATTTGCCGAAGATTTTGAAGAAGTTTTTGATCAACTGAATACATTTAAAACCTGATTTTGGTCCATTGGCCTGAAACTTGGGTCCAGAAAATTACCCTACAAGGTGAACATTTTTCATTGACTGTACATACTGTGCATATTTGCAGAAAGGACAAGCCACTCTGACATCTCTGGTGGTCTTCCTGCCCAAGTTGTAATTTACAGTACCATATTTTGCTAGTTTTTTTAATTCCTGTCCAATCTGAAAGCTCTGCTTATCAGAACTTCCATGGTAATGAGTGTGATGTGATGTGATGTGTTTTGTTAAAGGAGATGGGACACCACAGCCTTGTAAAATAGAGCCAATTAAATGGTAAATGGTTGTATTTATATAGCTCTTCATAATTTATCTTGAAGCCAGCTGTTTCACTTCAAAGCTTAAAACTGTTTGCAAAAGGACTTTTCAAAATGTGCACAGGTAAAATAAATGGGACATTTACTTCTGGTATTTGAGCTCTTGTGGCTCTCTGTCCAAATTGTTCTATCCTGCATGGCCCTAGGGCTTGGATAATGGCCTACTTTAGCCTGTACAACATTAAGTAGTTTTCTGATGACTGTCCTGCTCTGAATCTGGTTATTAATGCTATGACTGGACCATTGGACAGCACACACTGTCACTAACCTCCCTGGTCTCCCAACTAGCCACTGGGTCACCACTTGGTCTTGCTAGGATATACTTGCCTGCTCATTAATACAGATAGACTTTTAATCAGAAGGCAAGATTGCTTCTCTCTACATTCAGGGCGCAGGAGACATGTTGAACAACTGAAGCTAGTAAACATTTACCTCAGAAATCAGCAGAGCACACAACAGTCGTTCTTTATCAAACATAATTCATGAGACTGAGAGCAGAGAGAACCTGAGAGCCCAAATTAAAAAGGAATAGCAGCAGTCAAATAGGCTGGTAAGTCATATGTCCCCAAAGGAAGGAAAGTGGTTTTATCAGTGTTTTTATTTATATTATTAATATTATTAATTTATATTGTGATTACTGTTTTAAGTTTTTTATTCTATGCTCACATCTCCAAATGTTTAGATAATACATAGTAAGTGATGGAGGCACAGTATCATAAAATACCAAAACATGTGCTACAAAAATGTGTAATCTGATGTAAATGCTAAGCTGCTACCACTGAAATATTTCATTAAAATATTTCCCATTTGGAATAATTCTGGGAAGTATGATAATTTTGCTTTATTTCCAAGAGATAATGTGTTTTGTGGCACTTTTTCTGTTTTTGTTTATTTGTCATGTTTCAGCCTCCCTGATCACATTCACCAGGGAGGAATTTCAGCATCAGACAATCAACTGGTCAAACTTTATCTCCATTTTTCACTGAAATGGAAAGTTTTACTGAGCTTCTAGTTGGAGGAGCAGCAGTTCTCTTTGGGATTTGCAGGAGACATTGTTGGGGAAGCGAGCTGGAGCACTCATTAAACTGAGACAGCGGGGATTTCAAACTGCGCTCTTGTCAGTCTGCCTGGTGAATGTCCTCTCTCTGGCCAATAAGATAGATAAACTGCTGCTCCTCAAAAGAGCAAAAACGGACTTTTATAAACCTGTGCTTTGACAAAAAGCTAAAATCCCGGACGCTACATTACATCTATAGGGGATTTCAACTCCTGTGAGCGGACTGTGTAATGCTTCTCTATTAACATTAACACTTTAACTTCCCAGTGCTTCAAATGCTCAACAATTATCCTGACCCCCAAGAAACCCTCCACCACAGGACTGACTACAGGATTTACAGGACTGACTCAAGAAAGACTGGTGGCCTTTCAGGACTTACACATGCCCAGAGGTGATATATATACACCTATTTATTCATTTACTTGTGTACATAAGAGTCCTCTCTACTCTTTATTTGTTCAGCTTTGTCCTCCTCTCATTTGCTGCTATGTCTATTCCTTTATAAGTACATAAGCAATTAATTGTGTACACATATATGGCCAATTAATCTGATTATGATTATGATGAGTTTGATATTAATCTCATGTCTGTGTTAGTACAGAGATGGAGTCAGGATGTGGTTATCCCAGCTTCGAATGATGACTAGAAGTTACGGGAAACAGCTAGATTGGCTTTGTCCACAAATCTACAAATTCTACTAAAAGCAAAAATGTTTATATTTCTGTTTGTGTAGTGATAAAACAAGTAAGATTCATGTTAATTGCAGCTTTAGAGCTGGTGTGTTAACCACTTTAACCACACAGAGCCAGGTGACCTGTTTCCCAGTGTTACAGTCTTTATGCAAACCCAGGCTAACCATGTCCTGGGATTGGTACAATCAGTAAATGAACGAATAAGCTTTTTTTTTTTTTTCAAAATTCCCTTCAGATCATGTCACAAAAAGGTCTGTTTCTAAAAAGCCCAGATGTAGAAACACTTAATCAGTCAGGTGCGGCTGAGCAGTAATCTGAGACAGCATTGTGCTGCCCTAGAACAACAGGCTAGGTTCTGCTATTTTTACTGTTCCTCTCTGTGCTCCTCTCCTTGATAATTGGGTGATGGAGAAAAATAGGAGCTTCATCTCTGTGTCTCATTCTGAAATCCCCAGATGCTTTATTTGACACAGTCTCTCTTCACTCTGGCTTGGCCTCAACGGGTATTCTCCGCTGCGCTGCTGCTTCGGATATCCTCTGCCCCCAATAAATGGCGATTGGCTTGGCTTGTTTCCCAGAGGGATTTCATGCAACACAATTCGCCATTCAGAAAGCTGCAGTAAATTCACCAAAGCATTTGATTTTTTGAATACTGTTTTCCAAAATTTTCATCTGCTCCAGATAAGAGATCTTTTTTTCCCTTTTCTTGTAAGACCTACCCTATTTCTACCTTACACAAATGCATTGAGACTTCATAGCCATGTGTCACCATTAGCACATTGCCTAGTACTTGTGGCAGTGAGCTCTAATTTCACTGGAAAGCCAGTAACTGAATGCTCTGTGAGAACAATCTTTTTAAAAAAACTTTATATGTGTGCTTGAACAAGATGTAAAAAAAACTGAATCGCAGAAGTCTGCACAATTTATTCTGCGCAAGGTTTAAGTGGCTTTTAGATCACTATTATAATAATAGATAATTAACTTGTAATTTGTCGACAGCTGAAATGAAATACACAGTAGTATATTATAAAATTGAAAGAAGGCATATGCATTTCCTGAAAAGACCTGAAAATCTGCTTCCCATGTTCTGTGTGCAATTACATCCCAAATTTCCACATTTTACTCGATATTTTTAATTGCTGGTTTCAAAACAGAAAAAATGCAGTTGATTCTTAATTTCCACAATTTCTGAAAATTGTCCCTCGTTTGGTAGAAATTATTAAGTCACATTAATTTACAGGCCATGCTTGGACAGAAATAATATATTACAGTGTTATTTATGATTTTTTTTAAAATTAGGAAATGCTCTATTCCTACCAACCAAACATCACTTCTTTCAGAGCATTCACATGAAATACAGAGTGGTTTCCAATATTCCAATATTCCCCTATCAATAGGAAAGTGTAGTCACCAACAATAACTCTCTTTTCATTTGTTTTTTCTGATACTGACATATTCAAGTGTTCTTTTTACTGTACATATTAATATAGTGTGTCATTACAGGTACATAATCAATACACACATCAGTTGGTACATACAGTAATTATGTGGATATTCTACAAAATACATTCAAACAATTTAGTAAAGATACTGAGTACATCACTGGCATCACAAGTTATTTTCAGCAGAGAGATTATTATATCAAGGAAACATCCTGGCTTTTTTCTAAATATTTGTTCATAAGGGAACCTAACTATTGTTTTAAAACAGACTTGTGAAATTGTGAACCTAACCTTTAAGTACTTTGTTCATGCTGGTTCATGATGATGTTGCATGTATTGAAGAACTCCTCCTCCTTCATGTAAATGCTCTCATAACTGACTTGGAAAACCCAGAGTTAACAAAGCCAGTTGATAACCAGCTTCGTGATACCAGTGTTGGGCATAGTGAAGCAAGTAACCTAAGGAGAGAAAATGTCAGCTGAACTTACTTTGTGTTACAAGCCACTGAAATAAGCAACTGTTTTCTGAACTCTCTCTCTCTGTGGGGGAATATTTTGTTATACACTTTTTTGGAGGTACCACCTAGTCTAATTTATATTTTAAGTAGGATTTTCCATGTAAATGCTGTTGGGTGGGCTAGGATTGTGCTATCTAAGTAGTAAATTGTCACAGTTCTGCCAGCCATGTTTCTGTGTTCAGTCTCTATCTTAGTTTCAGTCTCTGTCTTAGTTCGTTCTCTGCACCTTAGTTTAGTTCTGCCTGCCTCTGTTCAGCCCTAGTCACATTCTCTGCCATGTCTGTGTCCAGTCTCTCTGCCTGTGGTCATGTCTGAGTCCTGTTCATGTCTTGTATTTGTCCTGTCATGTCTCTGCTATCATGTATTAGTTCCATGTCTTAGTTCCGTCTCAGTTTCTGCCATCTCTGTTCTGCCGTAGTATTATCTTGTCATAGTCCAGTCAGCCACAGTCCTGTCATGTCTAAGTTCTGTCTGTCAGAGTTTGTCACTGTTCACCTGCCATAGCCTTACACTTTTCCACTCACCCTGTCTCTGCCTCACCTGCTGGCCACTCCCACCTAATCATCTCACCTGTCCACCCAGCTGTTTTCAGTCACCAATCAGCACCTTATATAAGCCACTCCACTTCACTGTTACTTTGCTGGATTGTCTTCCTCTTGTGCCTGTTCATGTCTTTTTTTAAATCTTTGTCACATTAAGGCCTCTGTCTCCTGTTCATAGTTCATGTTTGTGGAAGATTTCCTTTGCCTTTATTAAAGGACATTACCATCTGTTCTAGTGTGTTGCATTTGAGGCCATCCACACTCCCCGTTACAGTAAATGGAATGGGCTGCTTTTATACCGTGCTCTTCTAGTTTACCGACCACTCAGAGCACTTTACAATACATGCTACATTCACTCATTTACACAAACATTCATACACTGATGGCAGAGGTTACTATGCAGGGTGCCGAAGATATAGTGCTTTCTAAATGTGGCGGGGAGGAGAAGAGAAGCCCGACAATGCCACAATGCCATTATATTTATTGAATGATTAATTGAATTGGTGGAATAATTAATTGAATGCTGGATTTCTGGAATAGCCTGCAGAGAGAGAGTAAACTGAACAAAACACAGAATAAATTGAACCAATCAAAATGCACAAAAATATTTTTTACATAAATTTAAAGCTATTTAACAGTAAAATTGTTTTAAAAAGGAACACTTCCAGAGCGATAAAATTGACACAATGAAAGAAAAGTGGGGGGAGGCCAGCAAGGGGGTTGGTGGACAATTACTTAAGTGTCCCAAGAGTGCCACAAACCACCAGGCACTCGTGAGCCCATGGAAAATCACACAACACTGCAAACTGCAAGATAAGGTGCCCCAGTCCTCTTACACTACAGTTTGAAGGGAAAAAAACCACACTACAAGGCCTGACCTCTGCCTCCAGCTGGCCACCAGTTCCATTAAAAGGGGGGGGGGAATTAGTAAAAACCCAGTTGGCTCAAGCTAAAATGCATATTAAGGGCTAACACAGCAAGCTAAAACAATGCTATAAAGGCAAAAAAAAAGCAAAAGACAAAACTCAGCTAAGGCAAAACAAAATGATGGAGGCAAAACAGCAGCCGATAAAAACCTTAATTCAACAGTGTCTTGGTTACACAGGCCTGAGGAGGATCAGCAGCATCAGCATCCACACTATGCCAAGGCAGACAAACTTGGTATCACAATCCTCAGCCAACAGACACCAATACAGGCACTGACTGACTCAGAGTCACAAAGAAGACTGTATGGCAATCAAGCAGAGACAAAGGGCAGCCATGATGCCACAGGTGCTTTAGATACTCTCAGTCAGGGGCTGGGCCATGGGAGGAGTCGACCTAATTCTCAGGTGATGTGTTCAAGAAAATCATGAAATATTTGCCTGCATACAAATTCCCACTACTTATACAAAGCGATATTTTCTCGATATTGGACTCTGGGGAGAGACATCTTAATTGAAGAATCACTGTCTGAGCCGTCGCTGGATAAACACCCTGGAGTCCTGACACTGGTGGTGGTGGCGACTGAAGACTGTGACAGCCAGATGGGTGATGAATTGATGATTCCACAAAGGCAAAGTGGTGATGGGGAGATGGAGGGGCACACAAATCAATGGCATGAAAGAGCTAGGGGCAGAGAAAGATCATATTTAAAAGGAGAGCAGAAAGTTGATAGGCTAGGGATGTGCGTGTAACACTGTGCTATTGGTTAGAAGAGGTCAGCTGATGAAACAGCTGATTTCCAAGTGACAGCTCCAAGCACTGACAGCGGGAAATGTGCATGAGCATGCCAAGGAGGGAAAGATGAGAAATGGTCTGTGACCGAGAAAGCATTATAGTCTTCCTGCCTGATCTACTTGGAAGGAAGGCTTTGGCATTGGCTTAAGCAATAGATAGGGGCACAAGAGGTAAGTTGAGGAGATAAGTCAATACCACTTATCTATCTATCTATCTATCTATCTATCTATGTACAATGTACCATGGTCTTACAGATTTCATGGTCTTGCATCACCTCCACCTTAGCTCTAAAGGCCATTTTGACCAAATATGTGTAGAACTTCTTCACTAAATATATTTTGAGTTAGACATATTACATCTTTTTACTTAAATAAAATATATAAACAAACACTATTAAAAATTTTGAGAAAATGTGTGAACAAAATAACCCAATCACTGTCTTCTTACAGCAGGAAATTAATCAAGTCTTGGATGGAGGGGAAGATTAAATCCATCGTTTATTATTATTATTAGAGATTATTGTAACTGACATGAATTCAAGCTGGCTACAGTTACTGCTCCATGTATCCAAGAGTAAACTACAGACTTTTACTAGCCACCTTGCAAAACCTACAGTGTGTGTATGTATATGTGTGTTGAAGAATCGCTTTGGGGAACTCTGTCACCATTTTTTTCACATTGTTTTCTCCTTAAAGAGGCAACAGCACTGACATTACTTGTATGGAGCCATTTTTAATGGGATAGTATTCATGGGTAAATAATGTACAGTATAATCAAGCTATGTGTTACATATTAGGATTGAGCTGGGGGTAAATTTCTGAACTTGGGAATACTGGTCGCTTTTACAAAAGCAGGGATTGTATCATTACATTAAATATCAAATGAAGGTATCTCTGATGCAGATTGCTTTTGTTGGATTATGCTACAACTCTATCTGTGCAACAAGGGTGTAAAAGAGAGAGAGAGAACCATGCAAAGCAAAGCAAAGAAGATCCTGATCGCCACAGAAGACACAATACTCTGTCCTGTTTTACCACACAGTCGCACAGCCAGCAAACTAGCATTGCTCAGGCTTGGCACTGGTCCTTTAACCGGTAAAATTTCAGTTTATTGTCTTTACTCATGGTGCTGAGATTTACACAAGCAGACCACAATGTGGGAGAGCACAAAGCAACTCTAAAGCACTAAGCACAATCAGAACAAGCAGCAAACACGGTAAATAGTCCACAGTATTTCACAGCAGTTACAGGACATGGCAGTCCATTCTTCACAACAACAGCAATATAGTTTACAAGCAATACACACTATCAATAACTAAAGTCTTTTACTGCTTCTGGAAGCAACTGAAGTGTGTGCAGATATGTTCAGTGTATTCAGCACAACCCTTGGCTGAACAGCCGATGACAGGGCCACAGGACTGGAGGCCAGCGCCAGGCCGGCAGCCAGCTGAACGTTTCAAGCAAGAGAAACAGGAGGCTGGTGCAACACAACCAGAGAAGACTGCTGCAGTTCAGGAACTGGTGACTGCTGCAGCACAGGAACCAGTGGTGGAAGCTAGCAGGCCTTTGGCCAGCTGACTCCATGCTGAGCCCAGCATGGGACCCACTTGAGGAATCCAACAAAAAGCATGGTCTTTCTTACATCAGTCCCAGAGTATGGTCTAGACCTGCTCTGTATGTAAAGTGCCTTGAGCTGACTTTTGTTGTGATTTGGCGCTATACAAATATAATTGAATTGAACTGAATTGAAGACTAGCAGAAAATCAAAAAGCTCTAGAAGAATACAAGGAATCAACACTGGAAAGGGCTGGAATGCTTGACATAAGATTGAAGGACAAACTGGCACAGAGTGAAGGGAGTGCACACTAAATACACAAAGAGGGGAGTGCACTCAAAATAAAACAGGATCCCAAACCATAATACAACTTTGAATTCAAGCCAAACTTTACACATTGGCGGAATGGGCAAATAGTCATAGAAACTTCAAGAAACCCTGGGTCAGGTTTCTGTGCTTCATATAGACCCTCCATTGTATTGAGCACGACATGAGAGCCCAACAATGGTCTTAATAGGATAGTACAAGTATTTTTCCAAATTTTTCCAAGGATCCTAATAACGATCCAGAGGTAGGGAGAATTACACAAACTATCCTATGATGTTACCTAATCAAGTTCTAACTTGCTCTCTGTCAGCCTGCCAGGCTTTAAGCCCCGTGCCCCCATTATCCTGCCACATACAGTACACTCTATCACACACTTACTCATTCTCAGCACAATATGAGCACCCCTCTAACAATTTATCAAGTCTCAGTTGACAGTTGACAAAGTCCAGCTTGCCCAGGCAGGCAGTGGAGCTGATGAAAAACGAGGTGATAAAAAGCTCTGTCAGGAAAGTGGGACAGCCTGCTCCTGAACACAGAGGTTCATGTGGCTGATCCACGGAGCTGATGGGCCTCATAATTAATGAACCTGTCAGTTTAATGCAGTGTGAGAAATTTATACAGCACACTAATCCCTCTATAAATGATCCAGCACGTTATCTAAACCTCACACATCACAGTACTTAAAATTGCTGTATGGATTTTCCAAATCAGGCAGCTCAGCTTAAATTATATTAATCAGAACCCTGAGTTATTACTAATGCTGGGTTATTATTGATGTTCTGAGATTTCATAAGGCAATACTGACAAAAGATCATTACTAACTAATAGTAACTAGGCAAAGTATGCACACTTTGTGCTTGAATAGTTGTTTTCTCTGTTGGCATATAAATGCCTGACACCTGTGTCAGACGTGTAGCCAGCGCTTTCACTACCAAACTTGCTAACATAAATAAACCTTTTTTGTGCAGCAGATCACATTCAAGTGCACACTGAGTGGTGTGCCAAAGCACTTTTGGCATTTTTGTGGCCAGTATATGGGGTGGGATCAGAAAGAATACATTGTCATGCATTATAGATTCAAGATTCAAGTCACTTTATTGTCAATTTCTCAACATGTTACAAACATAAAGAGAAAATGAAATGCCGTTTCTCTTTGTCCCACAGTGTCAAATAGGGAAAAAAGGTAAAGGAAAATAATTAAAAATAAATAAATAAATAAATAAAATAGAATAAGATTTAAGCATATTATCCACAGGATAAAAACAATGCAAGAAAAACGATAAGTCAAAACCTTAACACACCACAATGATCAGTGGACTGATCCAGCAGAATGACTGTGCAATGGAATGAATGAGGTAGTCTTTTTTTTACAACAGTGTAATTGGCAGTAAGGTGACAGTTAGCAATTACAGTTCCAGTTAGCAGCTTAGTGAAGCTTAAGTCCAGTAGTAATGGGGGGGTTTGGTAGTGAAAGTGGGGGTATCTTCTCAGCTACCTTCACAATGTGCTGCAGGGACTTGCAGCTGAAGGAGATGCAGTTTCCAAACCATACAGTGATGGAGCTGGTCAGGATGCTCTCTACTGCGCCTCGGTAAAACAAGAGCATGATGGGTGATGGGGCTCCTGCTTTTCATAGTTTGCGGAGGAAGTACAGTCCCTGTTGGCCTTTCTTGGCCAGAGACCTGGTGTTGATAGAGAGGTCCTCTGTGATGTTTACACCCAGGAACCTGGTGCTGCTCACCCACTCCACAGCAGCACCGTTGATGGTCAGAGGAAGGTGGTGTTGGGTGTGGGTTCTCCTGAAGTCGACGATGATCTTCTCTGTTTTCCCCACATTGTGGAGGAGATTATGGTCCTTACACCAGGCAGCCAGCTGGTTTACTTCCTTTCTGTAGTTGGTCTCATCATTGTTGCTGATGAGATCCACCACAGTTGTGTCGTCCGCAAACTTGATGATGTGATTGGAAGGGAATTTGGGGGTGCAGTCATGGGTCAGCAGAGTGAAGAGCAGCGGGCTGAGCACACAACCCTGGGGAGGCCCTGTGCTCAGGGAGATGATTTTTGATGTGTTGCTGCCAACCCGCGCAGCCTGTGGCCTCTCTGTGAGGAAGTCCAACAGTTGCAGAGAGAGGGGCTGAGGCCCAGATGTGTCAGTTTGTTGACAAGCTGTTGGGGGATGATGGTGTTGAATGCTGAGCTTAAGTCTATGAACAGCATTCGAACATAAGAGCACTTGATTTCTAGGTGGGTGAGGGCTGGGTGGAGGGCAGAGGCGATGGCATCTTCCGTGGACCTGTTGGCTCTGTAGGCGAACTGGTACTGGTCCAGAGATGGGGGAGGAGGCAGGACTTGATCTGCTGCATGACTAATCTCTCAAAGCACTTCATAATGATGGGTGTGAATGCAACAGGACCATAGTTATTGTAGCAGGATGGAGGTGTCTTTTTTGGGACGGGGATGATGGTAGTTCCTTTGAAGCATGTTGGAACGACCACCTGGCTCAAGGAGGTGTTAAAAATGTCTGTGAGGACATCCTTGAGCTCCTCAGCACAGCCCAGGGATGTTGTCAGGACCCGCCGCCTTGCAGATGTTGATGCGTAGGAGGGTCCTCCTGACGCTGGCTGACGACACACACAGGGCCTGGTCCTCGGGGGGGGTGTAGATTTCTGCGCTGGTGTGGTGTTCAGTGCCTCGAAGCATGCAAAAAAGTCGTTCAGATTGTCCAGTAGAGTGATGTCTCTGTCACAGGTCTGCGGCAGGGGTGAGTAGTCTGTGATGGACCTTATTCTCTGCCACAGACTCCTGGTGTCCCTGCTGTCCCTGAAGTGGTCCGATATCCTCTGGGTGTACTGGTGTTTGGCTTTCCTGATGCCATGGGACAGGTTGTCCATAGCTGCTCTCAGACCAGCAGCATCTTGAGCTCTGAAGGCTGTGTCACAGGCCCCCAGCAGTTCTCGGACTTCTCCTGTCAGCCATGGTTTTTGGTTAGTCCAGGTGGTGATGGTTTTCATGTAGGTTACATCATTGATGCATTTGGTGATGTAACTGGTGCCTGTCTCTGTGTATTCCTGTATGTTTGTGTGGTGGTCGCATGTTGCTGCCTGCTTGAACATGTCACAGTCTGTGGTTTCAAAGCAGTCTTGAAGTGCAGCCATGGTGCTGTCTGACCACACCCGAACCTGTTTTGCTGCAGGTCTGATGGCTTTAACCTGGGGTCTATATACAGGTTTTAGCATAACAGTGAGGTGGTCAGAGAGGCCAATGTGGGGGAGGGGTGAAGCCCTCTGTGCCCCTTTAATGTTTGTGTAGACCAAGTCCAGAGTATTGTTTTCCCTGGTAGGAAAATTCACATGCTGATGTAGTCCAGGTAGCATGCTTTTCAGGTCTGCATGGTTGAAGTCCCCAGCTGCGATGAGAACTCCGTCTGGGTGGGCGGTCTGTTGTTAACTTATGGCACGGTAGTTCAAAGAGTGCCGCCTCTTTCTCCTTACCGCTGTTTGTGTGTGGGGGGTGTGTGTGTGTGTAAACAGCGGTGTAAACAGCGACCAGAAGTATCGTCATAAACTAAACATAAACTCCACAAGTGGTTAACAATGTCTGTGGACCACTACAATGTCCCGGCACCAAGCGTCACAGATGTAAACACAAACACCGCCACCTCGAGTAGTCTTCCCCCTGCTTACCATGTCTCTGTCCATATGGTTGCAGGTAAGCCGGTCAAGCTGAATGGCGGAGTCCGGGATGTTACTGTTGAGCCATGTTTCCGTGAAAACGTAAATACAGCAGTCTCTGACGGCATGCTGGGTTGACTGTAGCAGGTGTATAAAATCCAGTTTATTGTCCAGTGATCGGACATTTGCAAGCAGAATAGTTGGAATCACAGGCTTGTGGGGGCAAGCCGCTAGCCTTGCTCAGATTCCTCCTCGCTTATCCCTCTTCCTCTTTCTCTCGCACCACTTGCGGCGCCGTCTTTCCTGGGGAGCCTCACGTGGGCTCGCGGGTGTACGGAGGAGTCTGAGGATGCTGAGCTCCTCAACAAGTGCCGTGTCCAACGTGTAGGAACTGACGACTGTACTGTACTCGTCCCAAGTACAACACACTAGACATACGTGACAAACTCTCACATAAAAACACGTAGACGTAGGCTGTGAACATCATGGCCAGTCACCCGGACACATGGATGTGTGCCAAACACTTCTTCAAGCCTTTCTTATACATGCATTGACAACACCTGGCACCCAATACATCACTCCATCTGTCTGGCATTTCCTTTTGAGGTTCCATCTTGACCAAAGGAATTTACCCAAACATGGACCTCAAACAAAAATAACCTCAAAAAATGCTTACTTGCTTTGCTCTCTGTACATGTTTTCAGTGAACTAGATTAAGACACAGCAAGGTATAGTGCAAGCTTTTCAAAATTTCCACCACATTCTGTGTTAGTAAACGTTTCAAACTTACCTGCTGTCTCCTGGAAGTTTATTGAAGAACCTGTTAGCTATCTGCAAAACTAGAAGTATCCCTACATCCTAGTGAGGGCAGAATAGTGTTAACATTAGCTCGCTAACCTCAACTGGGCAGCACAGAAAAAGGACTGACAACTCAAACACAAAGATGTGGGTTCATAGCCAGGAAAGCCCTATAAAACCCATAGTCTATATCGGGGGTATCCAATCTTATCCACAAAGGCCCAGGGTTGCTTTAGATTTCAGGACATTTTGCCAGAGAGAGATTTGCTGTTCACTGTTCTGCATTGTCACTATGTCACTTTATTTTCTTTTTCAACTTTAGTATATAAGTGATAGTGTTTGGAGTGGGAGTGGCTGCTTTTGTTTTTAACTTTTCTGGCGGCTTTTATGTTACTTTCCACACCGTCTGTAACTGAGAGCTGCGCAGATCGGAGTGAGCTCATTGTTTACACTCGGGAACAGCTGATTGCTGAGTAAAAATGGGGTGCTGCCCAGCGAGAGGCCCGCAATTCCGGTTGAGCTGCAAAGAAGACGCTGGGGCCAAGCATTAGACCTTCTGTCCCAGCAATTATAATGGGAAACGTGAGGTCCCTGGGCAACGAGATAGACAAGCTCAACGCACTGATTAAGACTCAGAGGGAATATCGTGAGTGTAGTTTCATGTGCTTCATGGAGACTTGGCTGCATATTTCCTGGACCACAGTGTGTCTGTACCTGGCTTCAGGACGGTCTGGGCCGACAGGGATGTTATACTGAGTGGTAAAAAGAAGGGAGGAGGGATTGCACTGTTGTTGAATGAGGGGTGGTATAATCCCGGAAGGAATGTTTCTGTCACAGAAACTGCTAGCTGTGGGAATCCATCCATACTACTTGCCAAGGGAGTTCACGTCCACCATTGTTGTTGCTGTTTACATCTCCCCATTAGCTGACACGGAGGCAGCATGTGACGTCACTCGCTCCACTTTCACAAGGCTACAAACTCAGCAGCCTCATGCCATTGTAGTGATTACTGGGGATTTTAACCACATTTCTCTGCACACCAAGGATGTGGCATGGAGAGGACAAATGAACTATTTCTTGAACAGATTCAGCCCTCAACCCTCAGCTGTCTCCTCCACCTCACACCCAAGCCTCCACACACCCCAACGACCCCCAATACTTTCACCCTCCCCCCCACCTCTTCTGGTGAGCATCGTGGACTCGACCCCCCACCTTCAATGAGTACCCTCCCTCGCCTGACTGTGATGACTGTCCAGGTTAAGAGGCAGCTAGGGAGACTCCACCAAGGCAAGGCTGCAGGCCCTGATGGTATCAGCCCCAGGGTTCTGAGGACCTGTGGAGATCAGCTGTATTCTATCCTGTGTCACCTGTTCAACATGAGACTGAGTCAGGAGAAGGTTCTGGAGCTGTGGAAGACGTCCTGCTTGGTTCCTGTCCCCAAGAGATTGACTCCATCTGGACTGAACGACTACCGACCAGTTGCCTTGACATCCCATGTGATGAAGGTGCTGGAGAGGCTGATCCTGGTCCACCTCAGACCGCAGGTGAAATCATCACTGGACCCTCTGCAGTTTGCCTACCAAGCGGGTAGTGGGAGTAGATGATGCTGTCATCTACCTGCTGCAGAGAGCTCACTCTCATCTGGATGGGAGTGGTTGCACTGTGAGGAGTCACATTCTTTGACTTTTCTCGTGCATTAAACACTATCCAGCCACTTCTCAGTGAGAAGCTGAATGTGATGAATGTGGACACACCTATATCTACCTGACAGACAGACCACAGTTTGTCTGATTCAGCAGCATTCTGTCTGATATGCTGGTGAGTAGCCCAGGATCTTCACAGGGGACTGTTCTGTCTCCATTTCTGTTCACCCTGTACACCTCTGACTTCCAGTACAACACTGGGCCACTTGCAGAAGTTCTTGGATGATTCTGCAGTGGTTGGGTGTATAAAGGACAGGCGGGAGGGGGAGTACAGATCGCTGGTGGATTATTTTGTGGAGTGGTTAGAGATCCTTCAATGTGTGCAGCAGAATGTTGGAAATATTCTACCAGTCAGTCGTGGCCAGTGACTTGTACTTTGCTCTAGTCTGCTGGGGAAGCAACATTGGAGCAGGAAACACAAACAGACTCAACAAACTGATTAATAAGGCTGGTTCAGTTATCAGCTGCAAAGCAGACACTTTTGAGGCTGTGTTGGAGAGGAGGATACTGGACAAACTGTTATCCATCTGGATAACCCTGACCACCTCTCCACCAGCTGCTGGACAGACAGCGGAGCTCGTTCTCCAACAGGCTGATTCAGCTCCGCTGTCATAAGGACAGATACAGGAAATCTTTCCTGCCACAAGCAATAAGACTGTTTAACTCTGCAGCTCAGTCTGGCAGAGAAAACACTGGACTCACAATGCTGTAGTTTATTGATAGTTTCTGAAGATTCTGAATGTATATTTTCTATTATCTTAGATCTGGTCACTTGATGTTCTTTGCACAACATTTTGCTTTATCTTGCACATCACATCTACCTCTACATTATTATTCATAGGATTAGTGGTTTTTGGGTACTTGTTTGTTGCACTGAATGTTGGTTTTTTGCACTCTATGTTGTTTTATGTCATGTAATCTTGTTGTTTAACGTGTTGTGCTGTGTTGTTTTGTTTCAACTGTAGCTGCTACAACAAAAGAATTTCCCAGTTTCGGACAATTAAAGTACATCTATCTATTTATTCTTAGGAACTGTTTACATATTAGCCATGCGTTAATTTACATGATAGCCTATTAGCCACAACTTACTAAACCAAGCAGTGTTTTGAATAAAGAAAGGAGGGTTAGATTCCCACTTGACTGCTGCCATGACCAAACCAAAGTTGCTTGTTGTGATCTGTTTTTTTTATGATAGGCTGACCTGTCATAAAGAAATTCATAATAAGAGCCTGGACAGCAGTAATCAGCATGGCTCTTGGAGAGCTACTGCCCTAAATGTAGAAGATGTCTTCATGCTCTAACACACCTAATTCAAATTGTTAACATTTAAGCTGACAAGCTTCAACTGCTTGATTAAGAGCAGGTTATTTAAATCAGCAAATTTCCCCATTGTGGGACTAATAAAGGAATATCTTATCTTGTTGGATTGGTTACTGGACTTTTGCTTGATCATTAGCAAGACTCAGATTATCCCTTCCTGTCTTACTGTGAAAGCTTCATTAAAGACAGACTCTAAACTTACCTGTGTAATAGTGTGTTGCACTTGTGTCCTACCTCACTCCCAGTTAGATTGTAAAAAAATAAAAACAGAATGCAGTTATTTGCAAACAAACTGTTTATCGACAACAGTTTCATGAAGTGTTCACAAGCCCATGTAGTAGTATATATTTATATAATCATGTGTTTCAAAAAAGGGTGGTGTGATCAAAAATGAATCAAAAAATCACCCCATGCTTGCTTGTGAAGGACTGAGCCTTTTAAGGTTGCACCTTTCATACTCAATCATTATATTATCATTTGTTACCACTTGTTACCAAGTAACCCTTTTTACCTATGGAATGTTCCAAACAGCATTCCAGTTTGCTTGAAATGTGCTGTTGGCATCAAATTCAGAAAAGGCATATATTTACAAAATATCAGTGAAGCTCATGGGGTGAAACTTTAAATATATTGTCTTTGTACTGTTTTCAATCGAATATATGCCAGAAAGGATTAGCAAACTATCACAATCTGTTTTTGTTTTACATAACATCCCAACATTTTTGGAATCAGGGTTGTACACAGTTTACCAGTTTGACACCCCCAGTTCAAGTTATGTTGGGCATAATTGTTGAGTGTGGGATGACTTTATCCTGAATTATTGAGTGTGGAATGACTTTACCCTATTTACCTGAATTGTTACTGTTTTAATGGGGTGTGGGTGGCAGGCCTTTTGATTCAAGATGGAAAAATATAAAATGGGTAATAAAATGAGCAACTGAGATCATTTCAAGTAAGAATACTATCTCAACCTCAGTAGTCTATTATCAGCACTATTCATTTAGTGCACCTTTGAGGTAAGCTTTAAAAAAGTAAAACAACAATTAGCCAAAATGCAATCTCATGGTGCACAGCCTCTAAGATTTTTCTATGGTGATAAAGCTTAGGATCATGATTTTTCGTGAAGTCACTCACCTTCAAATAACTTACAGTGAAGTACAAAAAGATCATCGACAGAGGCAAAACAGTGCTCTCCCAAGGCCGCTACAGGTGGCGACACGACCAGGTCCTGAGGAAGCTGGCCTGGAAAGGCGGAGGCAGGAAAAGTGCAAAGGACGTCATCCACCAGTCAACCATCACATCCGCTTCATTGGAGAAGGTGGGGGTGACACAAGCACAACTTCCACTGAGGGCAGTCCTCTCCACCCAGGACTGTAACATGAGAGTCAATCTCAGCAGGAAACTCCAGTTCCCCACTCCCCAGTGAGATCACCACTAGCCTCCGCCACATTGTCATGTAGTCCAATAGAGCTATGACTGTGCTCCTCATTGAACTAACCATCCCATGGGAGGCGGGCCTAGAAGCTGCTTCAAGAGAGGAAGGGGCTGAAGTATTCAGACCTTGCCGCTGAGTGCAGAGAGGCGGGCTGGAGGACCATTATCTACCCAGCAGAGGTGGGATGCCACAGCTTCCTCGGAACATCAGCTGTGCGTCTCATGAGGGACATGGGAGTGACTGGAGCAAACCAGTCCCGAAAGGCCCTCAAAGACTTGGCCGAAGAAGCTGAGAGGAGCAGCTTTTGGCTCTGGACAATGAGAAAGGACCAGGCTTGGGGCAACGCCTAGAATAAGGCTTGCTGCAGGGGGTGGCAGGGCAGTGACAGGGACGACTCCCTGCCACCCCCTGCAGCCCTCTTTTCTAGGTGTTCAATTCAATGCAATTTTATTTGTATAGCGCAAAATCACAACAAAAGTAATCTCAAGGCACTTTGCATACAGAGCAGGTCTAGACCATACTCTTTATAATATTACTTATAGAGACATTATAGAGACTTATATAGAACAGTTCCCATCATGAGCAAGCACTTGGCGACAGTGGCAAAGAAAAACTTCCTTTTAACAGGCAGAAACCTCGGGACAGAACCAGGCTCAGAGATGGACAGCCATCTGCCGCGACCAGTTGGGTTGAGAGAGAGAGACAGAGAGACTGAGGGGGGGGGGCACATGCAATACTACAATCACAGGATTACATTAACAGGTGTGAAGATGATGATAATAGTATTAAACAGAGACACGTGTGCAGTCAGAGGCTTGTAAACACAGGTCCAGACTCTGCAGACACACATACCTGCAGAAAGCGACAGGAGAGAAGAGCACAAAACTATGAGAGAGGGAAGAAGTTGCATTAGCAAGATGCATTGATGGATTATGAATGGATACAGGTGGAGGAGAGAGAGAAGGAGAGTTACGTTCAGTGCATCATGGGAAATCCCCCAGCAGTCTGGGCCTATAGTAGCAGTTAGGGCCAACCCTAATTATAAGCTTTGTCAAACAAATGCATGGACTAGTTTTTCTGCATCTTTTTGGGACAGGATATGCCCGATTTTGCTATCTTCCTGAGGCGAAAAAAGGCAGTCGGAGAAATTTGCTTTATATGTGCATTTAAGGACATATCCTCATCAAAGATAGCTCCTAGATTCCTTACAGTAGTGTTGGAAGCCAACGCAATGCCATTGAGAGTACTGATATCTTTAGAAAATGCGCATTAGAGGTGCTTGGGGTCAGTACAATAACTTCAGTTTTGTCTGAGTTTAACAGTAAGAAATTGCAGGTCATCTAGGTTTTTACTTCGTTGAGGCATGCCTGAAGTTTAGCTAATTGGTTGGTTTCATCTGGCTTAATTGACAAATATAATTGGGTATCATTTGCAGAGCAATGAAAGTTGATGGAGTGTTTCCTGATAATGTTCCCTAGGGGAAGCATATATAAGGTGAACAGGATTGGTCCAAGCACAGAGCCTTGTGGAACACCATAATTAACCTTAGAGTGTATTGAGGATTCATCGCTGACATGTCCAAACTGAGATCGGTCTGATAAATAGGACCTAAACCAGCTTAGCACAGTTCCTTTAGTGCCAATTAAATTTTCCAGTCTCTGCAACAGGATTTGATGATCAACGGTGTCAAATGCAACACGAAGGTCTAATAAGATGAGTACAGAGACAAGTCCTCTGTCAGATGCAATAAGAAGGTCATTTATTACTTTCACCAGAGCTGTTTCTGTGCTATGATGAACTCTAAATCCTGATTGAAAGTCCTCAAATAGACTATTGTTCTGTAGATGATCACACAGCTGGTTAGCGACTGCACTGTAAATCATTGCAGCCCCATTTAGTTATGTTCACTTACTGTTTCTCTTTAACTCACACTGACAAGTTTTGGATTTTGAACTTGGCTGGTCTAGTTTTTGAAAGTTAAACTTACATTAATTCATTGTCTTGACTATTTCAAATTTTTGTAAGCTCTGTCCAAGTTGACTCAACTTGCCTTTGTAAGTTATCTGTAGAAAAAAAACGGCAGGAGAAGGGGGTTTGGAGCTAGAGAAAAAAAAGGTGTGGTCATATTTGAATTTGAAATAAATTCCCCTGTAAAGTGATGATATGGTTGAAGCATGGACATAATTATTGTTATATCCTGAAAACAAGTCACATATTTGAATTCCTAATAAAATAGGGACACTTTGAGGTGAATGAGAAAGGACTGCCACTGGTGAAGGGAGTCTGTGTCTGTGTAATGGCCTTCCAATTGAGGCAGAGCAATACAGGTTAACCGACTGTCTGCAAGGAGGAGCGGGGAAACTTTATGGTGTGGATTTTATTTCTGTTGTGAGGCAGATTAAATTAACATTATATTAAAATGTTAGGTTGTCTTCCTTAAATTTGGATGCTATAACTTCAATAGGGTTAACTACGTATGTTAACCTGACGTCGTGCTTATTGATAGCCTGGAAAGACTAAATACTTGGTCTTGATGTTAGCTTAAAAATTTCGTACATGACTCATGGTGGACTGACTTAACGTTAATCAGTCATGCTTTTGATAGATGCAAAAAATTGTGAAAATACAAGCACTTAGGGTTAGTTTTAAACGTATCCGCAATATTTGTTTTTCATTTGTGGGCCACTGAACTAACTACAATGGTTTGCTAGAACATTAGCATTAGCTTAGTAAAGCTAGCTGGTTAGACAGCCTAGGGCAAAATAAGCAATACTGTGGCTGGAAGATTGGCTGGACATTCAATGGCTGTGCTCGCTCCTTGCATTTATATTGACCAGTAAATAGAAAATTTAATCTATTAATGTTGTTTAATAATTATTTATAGTTATTTATTTAAACATTTAGACTTTTCAAAGACATAGGTTAGGAAGGGTCTGGCAGTAAATATTATAGAAGCAGGTTTTTACTAACAAGTAATATTATGCATTTTGAAAGAGTAATAATTTAAACACTTGAAAAATAAATATATAAGTATTTGGGTGTTATTTTTGTAACACATTGTCTTTTACCTAAACATGGAATTCATTTTTATTTTCAGTTTACAGGTGTCAACAAGCATGTCCACTTCATGAAGTGGAAATGTAAGTTTTGTGCGTTCACCACCAATGGGCAAGGAAGAATAATTCAGCATTACAAAGAGCCTCACAGACATCATCGGAGGAGCTCAGGCCTCGTCTGTATTTATGAGGACTGTTTGAGCACATTTCAAACTCAAGCTGAACTTAAAAATCATTTGAAAGAACATGTGAAAGAAGGGAAAAAAAAAATTGTGACTAAGTTATGCTGTTTTCATCTTTCTTATTCTCATTTCAAGTTTTGGAAGAATGTGGGAACCAGCAGATTTGTTAAACTTTTGTTTTTTGGGATTGTATCATGATACATTGTATCATATCGTTCTTGTTTATATTTGGATTTTATAAAACTGTTTACTGTCTCTCTCAACCCCAGCACTGGCAGTTATCATAACTGAGATTGATGTGTTAAAAGTCAGCTGTTTTGTAAAAGAATTGTTAAGATTTACCAACATGCAACATTGTTCTTGTTCATCTCAGGATTTTATGAACCCATTGATTGTCTTACATGAGCCTGATTGTTCAGCGTCAACCCACCTATTTAGGTGTGAAGGCATGTTTGAGATCAAAACCTAATGTTTAAGCTATAACATTGTATATATGTATAACATTGTTTTTCAAATAAATCTTATATTTCTGAACAGAGAGGCTGCAAGAATTCAGTGATTGTTACTAAAATAAGCAAACTTGGAATTATCAGTCAAGATAACTTATACATCTAAGTTGCAACAAATTTTAGCAAGTTAAATCCTCTTGACTCGAAATGGCAAGTCGTATAAATGTCGATAAGTCATTTTAACTTTGAACTATGAGCTATAACAATGCAGAAATGTGAGTTTGTTTGAGTTTGACTAGGTAAATTAAGTTTTCACGCACTGATAAAAAATAATTCTTTGTTTTAACTTACAGTAAAAAGTTGAAACAACTAGTGGTTAAAAGTTAAATCAACTTGGACAACTCAACTGTTTTTCTACAGTAGCCCAGGTCAAACAAACCAAACACTGGCTCTAGAAAGAACCTTTGGCCATTTTTTTGTGTTTTTACTGGCCAGTGAAAACACAAAAAAATGCAAAAGGTTCTCTCTCTCTCTCTCTCTCTGGCGTATTCAATTGGTTGCAATTTGCACTCTCACCCTTAGCTGTCACAAAATCCTAAACACTGTCCTTTAACTAGCAAATTAAAAATGCAGTGCTCCAGGTCACACAACTCATAGTTGTTACAAAGAAGATGACAGATGCAAGCCCTTGCCAAAGCACCATAATGCAAGTTCCACATATCTACATAGAGATCTAAATTATATTATTATTATTATACTTGCCCTCCTCCCACCATTGTCTGAATATTCCAGCTGTGTGTCACACCACTTTTGTACATCACGGATCCCAGGTTATTGAGGTTATTAGCAGAGACAAACGTTTTAAGTAATCTACAATATTTTGCATTTGGAATTATTAATCAAAACAACAAGTATTGAGCATAAAGGTTTGGTTAGGAGGAGAGAGATCATAAAGTGTTGTGGTCTGGGTTTTTGTCTTTTGGTTTCTTGTTTGCTCTTTTCTTTCAGTGTGTGACAGGAGGTGTGGCTGGTTCTGCTCCCCCCCGAGACCTGGCAGATGAGGCACACCTGTCCGCAATTTCCACCAATCATCCTCTCGATATAAACCTGGCCCGGACTTCCTTCCAGTGCCCCATTATTCCATCTCGTTCAGTAGTCTAGTGCCTTAGCGTTACTCTCTTAAAATACTTCCTGTGATTTTTCCTTGGAGAAAGTTTTTGACTCATGTTTTTTCTTTGTTACTTACCTATCTAATCTCCTTCTCCAGTGCATTTCCCGGTGTGATCATCACTGCCAGCATAACTCCATGTGCCTCTGTGTGTCCTGCTCTGCTTCCCGACTCCAGCTGCAATCCATGCCAGATCAAGCCATTGCCTCCACTCACAAGCCAGCACTCCGCCTGTCACCTCCACTTGTGTTTTTGCCAGCAGTGTTTTTTGTTTCATCAGACCACTTCTGTCTCAGTCGGACCAGACTGCAAAGCCATCGTAACAGAATAATCTGGCCCACAAGGACCCGGCAGAGGCTGAACATTTAATGTGGCCAACCACAATTCGTGACTGGAACAACCATAAAAACTAATGGATGCTATTCAGACTCTCTCCACCAGTGTGACGCAGATCGGCAGCAGGGTCGACGACATGGCCATCCAGCTTTCCACCATCTCCGCCCCAGCCAGCACTCCACCTCCTCCCACTCCACCTGCGGATCACCCAGTGACCCCACTTCTCCAGCCCCATGAGCCATTTATCCCAACTCCAGCTAGATACTCTGGTGATTTAGGGACATGTAGCCAGTTTCTCCACCAGTGCTCCCTTTTTTTTTCACAACAACGCAGTACTCACAGCTCTGACAGGTCTTAGATTGCTTTTGTCATGAGTTTGTTGTCTGACAAAGCCACTGCATGGTCATTAGCCATTACCCAGAATAATTCCCCTGTGTGCAATGATTGCAGATCCTTCGCTGATGAAATGAAAAAAGTCTTTGACCACCCAGGCCATGGCAAGGAAGCCAGTAGTTGGCTCCTCAATCTCCACCAAGGCTCAGAGACAGTCTCCCAATATGCTTTCACATCCTAGCTGCAGGGTGTGGCTGGGACCAAGGGGTTTTTCTAAGGGGTTTGTCTGAAGAAATCAAAGATGAACTACCAACCAGAGATGAAACCTCTACCTTAGAGGATTTAATAGGCTTAGCTACTCGCTTAGATAATCACCTGAGAGAGAGAGACATAGGGAGAGGACAGATAGGTTAAGGGCCAATACCCCTCTTCGTCCCTATGGAGACCAAAGTTCCAGCATGGCCTAGACAAAAGGCAGGCTACGCACAAGATGGCCGACCCTAAGGATTGTTGCCAGGGGAAGGAGGGTGTGTTCTTTGTTACAGCCTATGTATCTAGCTGTGATGTGTGTGAGATAGAGGGTTTCAGGTTAGTAAAGAAGGTTAGCATGCAAACCCTGTGTCAGTGTGAAGCACAACTAACATCAATTCACAGTTTGGTTCACTAATCCTAATATCATCACATTAATGAAGCTCAATCACAAATTGAATCACCACATGTTCATGAAAGTCAAACAATCCTGTGCTTAGCCATGTTTAGCTTAACTTGTCTAACTATCTATGCCCAGTGTAGTTACCAGTCCTTTCATGAAGAGGAAGCTTGTTAGCTTGGGATCCTGTGGTTGTGGAAGATCCGAGCTGAGAAGGTTGTAGTAGTTGGTTGTCCAGGTCAGAGGAAGCTGGTTGCTCTTTGGTTACAGTTGGCAGCTCTGTGCTAACTGGCTGTGTTGCTCCTTTGTTGAAATCTGCCAGCAGGCTTGTGTTGCAGCCGCTGGTGGGAGAACCTTCCTTGTAGGTTCTTTCCTTGATTCTTGGTAGGTGTGACTGCCGTGAGCAGGCCACACTGAGAGCTGGTTTCTGCTCCCTTGTTGGAGCTGAGAGGAGAAGCTGCTGCCTCCTTGGCAGAGCTGGAGAGAAGAGGTCTTGCCTCTTCGGCATACTGGAGAGAAGAGAGGGTAGCTCCTGCCTCCTTGCAGGGCTGAAGAAAAGAGAATGAATTGAGGAGGGGGCTTGGAGATAGGTCCCGGTTGGAGTTAACACCTAGTTATTAACAGGAAGACTGTGGGGGGTGAACTCCTTTGCCCCCCACATGAGACATGAGACAGACCCTGACTGGAATGTCTTATCTCATCTGGTCTTTTACGTCACACAACTGACTATCGGGGAGTTAATGACATTACAATGCCATTCAGCCTCACCAGTGCCCCTGCAGTTTTCCAGGCACTCATTAATGATGTTTTACGTGACATGCTGAAGAGGTTTATGTTTGTCTACCATGACGATATCTTGATCTTCCCCAGGGACTACAATGAACATGTGTCCTCTCTCGTCAGACAATTATGATGATGTTGATGAGGTTGGAGGGAGCCACTCACCCTGTCATTGTCTGGACTGATCATAAACCTGCTTGGTGGGCTTTGTTTTTGGGCCGGTTCAACATTACCCTCACTTACCGCCTGGGGTCCAGAAATGCCAAGCCGGATGCCCTCTCTCATCAGTTTGTTCCTCCGGTGGAAGAGTCTTCACTCTATCCCACTCCATGTCCTTCCTACAGTAAGGTCATCTGTACTCCAGTGGGGACACTCAGCTAAGGTCGCCTGCCATCCTGGCATTCACAGAACCCTGTCCCTCCTGCAACAACGTTTCTGGTGGCCCTCCATGTCAGCAGACACTAGAGAGTACGTTTCATTCTGCTCCATCTGTGCTTGAAGCAAGTCTTCTCACCACTCTCTAGCTGTGGACTTCGTAACCGGATTACCCCCATCTGTAGGTAACACTGTCATTCTTACTATAGTTGACAGATTCTCCAAGTCAGTTGATTTCATTTCAGCAGCCAGCAGGTAGCAGATCGTCTCCGGACCCCTGCACCCATCTACCAGGTTGGCCAGAAGGTCTGGCTATCGTCTCGAGACTTCCCCCTGCAAGTGGAGGCTCACAAATTGGCCCCCAGGTACATTGGACCCGATGAGATTGACCGTGTGATTAACCCCAGTGCTGTTAGGCTCAATCTCCCCCCTTCTCTTAATGCACATCCCTCTTTCCACGTGTCCTTCCTGAAGCCAGTCTCCACTAGTCTGCACAGCCCTCCAGCTGACCCACCCCTCCGATCATCAATGACCACCCTGCCTACAGTGTCTGGCAGTTGCTGGATGTGCGGCAACAGGGCAGGGCTTTTCAATATCTTTTCAATATCTAACATCCTCGCCTCTACTCACAAGTCCACCATCGCCTGCCACTTCCACCTGTGTTTTTGCCAGCGGTGTTTTTTGTTTCATTAAAGACGTTGAAAATATGGGAAATAGGGGGTCTTTGAATTTACAAAAACCAAGCACATATATGCAACACAATTCATTTATATTTCTCTTGTTTACATGATTTAATCATGTAGACTTCAGTTGTTTATGCAGAATGATGAATTTGCTAGTTTCTCTCACGTTGATTGAACTTGACTGAATTGAAAAACTATAATTAATGTAGTCAAGTTTGGTCACCACTGGAAGAGGAATTATTTTCAAAGGGCACCAGGAACTGTCATTGGACACTCCAGAAGCAGGTGATGGCAATGCACCAGTAAGCTGGAGGCCAACCGCAGTAAACCAGACGAAGAAAGGAAGTAGAAGAAATGTCGTTGACCGTGCATATTGTGGAAGACATTGCAGCCAAAATATCCCCTCCAACAGAGACCAAATTACTTCAAAAGTAAGTTCATCAAATTGATTTATGTTTGTGTTTAAATAGGCGACAGTTCTACCAGATTATTGTGTTTGTACTGAAGGCCTGTGTAACAATTACAGCAGTCTGTCGACTCGTTTGTGCATAAATATGTACTATTTAGTTTTTAGCTAGCTTGCTAAAAATCACCAACTAGTTTAGCCCCAATTATCGACCCTGACTGCTTCAGCGTAGTCTCAACCGCCAGCTGGTGGCTTCTTTTGGTGAGTTCCCCGAACTTCGCGGGGCGCGAGGTCGGTAAGTAAGTTAACGTCTCCAGTGTCGGTGAGAGAGACAGCTTGTGTCGGTTATACGTGCGCACGCGCTTTTTTTCTGTTTTATGCAGCGGACACTGAAGCACAGTGTAAACGCCGTCCATAAATCTACATGTCAGGGTTGTAGAGCTACGCAAAATTCGGTCTGTTTGATAAATGATTTCAGCTCCACAGCATCGTTGCGATGCACCTTTTGGTGGGTATGTGACAGCGCCATGGCCACTGCAGCCTGTTGAGCTCTCATTATGGTACGAGGCGGAGCTCTTTTTCACTTTGATACACAGAAAGACTGAGTCTGTAGTCTGGTCACAGTCTGTAGTCTGGTCAGTCTGTAGTTTAACGATGGTGGAGCGGCAGCGTCACTCGTTTCATGTCAGACATTAAACAATAACAAAGACGGCGCAGGTAAACTCCCTCTGCAGATCATATGGTTAATGGGTGTTTTCTTTAACAGTACTGTGCCTGGGATTAAACCACCTGTTGTTCACAATCACTGTAACCCTCCCTCCTTAATTTCTTCTGACCGCTGCTCTTGAGTTCAGTCTGCCAGAAGGGGAGACCAGGGTTGGTCGGCACACATTTCACGTTCTCCTGTAGGCTATGTAATTTATGCTAGAATAGTGTAACCAGCATCAAAAGAGAGGTGAAGGTCTCGGGTTATAAATACATGTTTTATTATACACAAATGTCTCAAAATGGGTGATTTGTCACCAAAGTTGTGTTGTGCATTTGTACCAAGTAAATGTCTGTTACATTTTTGCTTTGTGATTTTGTTGTTTGTGGATTCTTTAATAATTAAGGCAGAGTTCAACTCATTGATTCTAAATATTTTCTTTTATAGGTCCATCATGCTGTTTGTACAGAATACACACTCAAGGGCTTTACAGTGGTAAGTGCTGTCATATCTATTTTGTGTTGCTGGTAAAGCCCTAAATAAATCCATAGATAAAAAAATAAATAAAAAGGTACATTTCTGAAAAAATAATTGAAGAGTTTGAGTTATAGATCGTACATATCAGTCATTTGTTTCTCAGTTAATTATAATTGAAAATATAGAAAGTAATCTGACAAACATTACTGTTCTGTACAAGCCTTTAACAGCATCAGAAAACATAAACACATTAAGTTGTTGTATAATGTAAGTTGTGTATTTAAATACCTATCAATTAATTTGGAAGTGATAGCTTATTTTCATCATGCTTATTAAATTTTGGAAGTGCAAAATACCTCATTGTTTAAATATGAAACGCAAATTGGAGCTTTAATTATGTGACTAATGATGATCTTGATGTACTGTATTCTTTTGTCTCAGGTTTATCCTTTCCTCTATTTACATATTCGTTGTCAAATATTTGTCTATGTACGCATATGACAGTTTACACCAGTAAAATAAAGCTGAATTAAGACACTAATCATGAAAAATGTCTTTCATTGTGATGATGTAGATGCCGGAGCTGTATCTACAAAAGATCCAGAAAACCTTGTGCAGGAATATGTTCATGAATCAGTGCTTATTTTTTTCTGTTTTAGACTTGCAGTTATTTGTCATGTTACATGTTTTTTTTCTGTATTTAAAAAAACAAACATTTAGTTGATTTGGCTCTAAAACCTAATTGTTTAATTAATGTTCAACTGCAGTTATTTGTCATTGTCTCTGGATTTACCTCCATTCTAACTTTCACATTACCTTGCCTAGATGTATACTGCCAATATGCCTCATATTTATTTATTGTTTTCTCAATAGGGCTTGGTTAACAGGTGTTATTTATCTACCTTTTTAACCTGCATTGGTCTGTTTTGTACAGGGTATGGATGAAGATGCCATCAACGAGGCCATTGAAGGCCCCACTGTTGGGATCTATGTTCTTAAAGAACATGCCTCAAGTGATGTACCAGAGGACATTGGACTTGTCCTTGAAGGCATCAAGGTACTAAAAGATCTGGATAATGTAGCATTAGCTGTTGCTATGTTGTTTGGACTGATGTATGCCTTGAACCTCAGCTACCGTGCTGACCTCCGCTACACCTTTGAGGTTGTCCAAAATATTTTCATGGAACTTGAAGGAGGTAAACTTTCTAACAAAGCAGGCTCTTTCACTGAAAGGGTCAGAAAAACTGCAGCAACAAACCACAAGACATTGAAACTGTCCTCAAAGACATCTTTGGTATTGCTATACCATCTGGACTGAATTTTAATTTACTCTTTTGAACCCTGTGTTGTAATTAAAAAAGTAAAAAAAAAGAGTATAAACAAGCTGAAAAAAGTATTTACAATTTTAACAAATTAAACAAATTTACCAAATCTTCATATTTACCAAATCTACACGGGATTCTTTACGGATATATCTGAGAATATGAGATGAATATGATACTTATGACCAGTAGTCTATAGCAGAATTAAATATGAAATATTGAATATCAGATATGAAATATTGTGCCTGAATTGAATAGAATGAACAGATTAAATATCAAACATGAAATATTGCACTTGAATTTAACAGAATGAAACAGATATTAAATATCAAATATGAAATAGTACACTTGAATTAGTGGAATGAAGAGATATTACATATCAGATATGAAGTATTGCACTTGAGTTTAACGGAATAAGTATTGCACAGCAAATAAAATCTGACATAAATGTACAAATATGAGAAGGAGTATGGCACAGATGTCCAGACATGATGGTGTATAGTCTATTGGGAGCAGTGCTGGTTGTACAGTCTGACAGCTGCAGGAAGGAAAGACCTGCGATATCGCTCCTTCACACACTTTGGGTGAAGCAGTCTATCGCTGAAGGAGCTCTGCAGTGCTGATAGCATGCCCCGCAGGGGGTGGGAGTCACTCTCCAACATGGATGACAGCTTAGCCATCATCCTCCTCTCTCCCACCACCTCCACTGGGTCCAGGGGACAACCCAGTGCAGAGCTGGCCTTCTTGATCAATTTGTCCAGTTTATTCCTGTCCGCAGCCAAAATGCTGCTGCCCCAGCAAGTCACTCCATAAAAAACGGCTGAGAAGGTCCTCAGGAGCGCCCCTTGCACTCCAAAAGACCTCAGTCTCCTGAGCAGATAGAGTCTGCTCTGACCCTTCCTGTGAAGTGCAGCAGTGTTGTCAGTCCAGTCCATTCTGTTGTTGAGGTGAACTCCCAGGTACTTGTAAGATGTCACCATCTCAATGTCCATTCCCTGGATGTTCACTGGTGTTGGAGGGGAGTGAATGTGCCTGCGGAAATCCACCACCAGTTCTTTGGTTTTCCCCACGTTGATCTGGAGGCAGTTCCGCTGGCACCAATCCATAAAGTCCTGTGTCAGTTCTCTGTATTCCCTGTTGTCCCCATCTGTGATGAGGCCGACAATGGCAGAGTCATCAGAGAACTTCTGCAGGTGACAGGTTGGTGAGTTGTATGAAAAGTCTGCAGTGTAGAGGGTGAAAAGGAACGGAGCCAGGACCGTTGCCTGTGGGGCCCCCGTACTGCAGACAACTGTGTCGGACACACAGTCCCGTGCCCTCACATACTGTGGACAGTTAGTGAGGTAGCCCAGAACCCAGGATGTGAGGTGCAGGTCCACCCCTGTGTTCTCCAGCTTGTCCCTCAGAAGTGCTGGCTGGATGGTGTTGAACGCACTGGAGAAATTCTCACAGTGCTCCCAGGTTTCTCCAGGTGAGAGAGGGCTCTGTGCTGGAGGAAGATGACGGTGTCGTCCACTCCGATGCCAGGTTGATAGGCAAACTGAAGTGGGTCCTTCGATGGACCCACTTCAGTTTGCCACCAGGGGACGGAGATGGGCAAGGACCAGCCGCTCCAGGGTCTTCATCAGGTGGGATGTTAAAGCCACCGGCCTGTAGCTGCTGAGGTCCTTGGGGTGCGGAGTCTTGGGGACAGGTACCACGCAGGATGTCTTCCACAGCTGTGGCACCTTCCCCAGCTTCAGGCTCAGGTTAAAGATGTAATGAACAACCCCGCACAGATGGTCTGCGCAGGACTTCAGGAGCCTGGAGCTGATGCCGTCTGGATCCGCTGCCTTCCTCGCCTAGGTCTTCCAGAGCTGGTTTCTCACCTGGGCTGTTGTGAGGGTCAAGTTGGAGCAGGGGGGCTGTGTGCTGGTGGGTGTGGGAGGGTGGGTTGAGCTGATGAGCTGAGCAGTGGGGGGTGGCTGTGAGCTGAGAGTTGCAGGAGGGGAGGTGGGGGTGGAGCAGTCCACCTGAGGTGTTGATGAGGGGGTTGCAGCAGGGAGGGCTGGGCCAGGGGAAGGACAGATGACTGATCAAATCTATTGAAGAATAAGTTCAGCTCATTCGCCCACTTCTGGTCCCCCGCAGCCTGGGAGTCCAGCCCCTTGTGGCCAGAGATGGTTTTCAGGCCTCTCCAGACTCTGCTGACGTTGTTCTGCTGCAGCTGTTCCTCCATCTTCCTCCTGTAGCTGTTTTTCCCCTCCCTGATCTTCCTTCTCAGCTCCCTCTGCATAGCCTTCAGCTCCTCCTTGTCTCCTGACTTAAAGATCCTCTTCTTCTCCTTAAGGAGAGCCTTTATGTCCAGATGAATCCATGGTTTGTTGTTGGAAAAACATCATACAGTCCTGGTGGGTACAGTGTTATCCACACAAAAGTTGATATAGTCCATGATACAGTCAGTGAGACTGTTGATGTCGTCCCCATGAGAATCGGAGAGTTCCTCCAACACCGTCGTGTTGAAACAGTCCTTCAGAGCCTTGTCAGCCTCATCGGACCATCTCTTCACTGTGCGGGACACAGCTGGCTGCCTGTGTACCAGAGGTTTGTACACAGGCTGGAGATGAACCAGGTTGTGGTCTGATCTTCCCAGGGGAGGAAGGGATGATGAGGTGTATGCCTCCTTGGTGTTGGCATAACACAAGTCCAGTATTTTGTTGTCTCTGGTGCAGCAGGTGACGTACTGGGTGAAAGTGGGCAGAGTGGAGGATGGAGAGGCATGATTGAAGTCCCCGGAGAGGAGAAGGAGGGCCTGTGGATGTTGCAAATTTACTTTTTTTTCTCTTGCGAATCCATTAGGTAAACAGTTAAAGAGAATTTGTAACCATTTTGTGGTAGCTGCCTTGATTGATGGCAATATAGTATTTTTTGTTTGCTTGTTGTTTTTTTTAAAAAAAGTTTTCAGTACTGAACAATTGTGTCTGCAGGGTTGAAGTAAACATAACAAAGCATTAGCTCTATTTTACTTTACTCACTTTTAACCTTGTTTGGTTTACATACGTGAAATAGTGATCTTGTTTTGTATGTGCTCTTGGGAAAGCCGTTTTTGATAACAGGTCACAATATTTTGTATTTGCACTTTTAAAAAATCTGCTGTGATGACAGATATAGAATTTATAAATGTTTGCTGTTCTGAATGTACTCTGGAGATGCGGTTTGAAGTATGTATACTCCCGTTGATACATTGCGAAGACCGTTCATATAAGGTTGCATTGTACGTGAATCCATTGCACTTTATGCAGTATTTACATTATTTGATTTGACTTAAAACTTTAAGATCAATTCATGTAAGTTTACAAGATATGTGAAGACATTGCACGTAATGCCGTTTTTACATTATTTGTGTTGTGAATCCATCCATCCATCCATCCATCCATTTTCTTCTGCTTATCCAGGGCCGGGTTGCAGAGGCAGCAGTCTAAGCAAGGATGCCCAGACTTCCCTCACCCTAGACACCTCCTCCAGCTCTTCCGGTGGGACCCCGAGGCATTCCCAGGCCAGCCGAGAGACATAGTCCCTCCAGCGTGTCCTAGGTCTACCCTGAGGCCTCCTCCCGGTGGGACATGCCCGGAACACCTCCCCAGGGAGGCGTCCCGAAGGCATCCGGAACAGATGTCCAAGCCACCTCAACTGACTCCTCTCGATGTGGAGGAGTAGCGGCTCTACTCCGAGCTCCTCCCTGGTGACTGAGCTCCTCACCCTATCTCTAAGGGTGTACCCAGCCACCCTGCGGAGGAAACTCATTTCGGCCGCTTGTATCCGGGATCTCGGTCTTTCGGTCATGACCCAAAGCTCATGACCATAAGTGAGGGTTGGAACGAAGATTGACCGGTAAATCGAGAGCCTTGCCCTTCGGCTTAGCTCCTTCTTCACCACGACGGACCAATACAGCCAATACAGCTCCATCCTCCCCTCACTCGTGAACAAGACCCCAAGATACTTAAACTCCTCCACTTGAGGCAGGGCCTCTCCACCAACCTGGAAAGGGCAAGCCATCTTTTTCCGGTCGAGTACCATGGCCTCGGATTTGGAGGTGCTGATCCTCATCCCAGCCAATTCACGCTCGGCTGCAAACCGCTCCAGTGCACACTGAAGGTCCAGGTTCGATGAAGCCAACAGGACCACATCATCCGCAAAAAGCAGGGATCCTGTGGTCCCCAAACCGGACCCCCTCCGGCCCCTGGCTGCACCTAGAAATTCTGTCCATAAAAGTTATGAACAGAACCGGTGACAAAGGGCAGTCCAATGTGAGTCCAATGTGCACCGGGAACAGGTCTGACTTACTGCCGGCAATGCGAACCAGACTCCTGCTCCGGTCGTACAGGGACCGGACTGCCCTTAGCAAAGGGCCTCGGACCCCATACTCCCAGAGCACCCCCCACAGGATGCCACAAGGGACACAGTCGAACGCCTTCTCCAAATCCACAAAGCACATGTGGACTGGTTGGGCGTACTCCCAGGAACCCTCGAGCACCCGATGGAGAGTATAGAGCTGGTCCAGTGTTCCACGGCCGGGACGAAAACCGCATTGTTCCTCCTGGATCTGAGGTTTGACTATCGGCCGGATCCTCCTCTCCAGTACCCTGGAATAGACTTTCCCAGGGAGGCTGAGGAGGAGACCCTGCAGGGGGTGTTGTGAATCCACTGAGAAAAAAGTGAGAACTGTAAACTTTGCACTTTAAGGTTTGCCTTATTATGTATTTGTTTGAATCCACTGCTGTTGATACAGGGTTTACAGTGTCCAGTTTTGATTCCTCTGTGAAATCAGTTTAAAGTGACTGCAGTTTCCTGCATTTTGGGTACAGTTTGTGTCTTGTAAAGTTTTAAGGCTAAATACAGCAAACCTTTGGTACAGAATTCTGACTCTGCCATTTTTGTCAATGCAAATCACTTTTATGATGAAATTAATGAAACATAACACAATAATTTCATATAATGGCAACGTATAAAGAGTATGTTAAATCGACATGATTATTTTAAACAGTCTAATGTGAATTAAATGTGTTGAATCAACATGATTATTTTAAACAGTCTAATGTGAATTAAATCTTTTAGTTTGAGAAGCAATTATTAGTTGAGAAGAAGATGCTCTCAGATGGCCACATTCTGATCATGTGGGACCAATGTACACAGAGCAGAGACGGGTCGAGGCAACAGGCATTTAACAAAATAAGACATCTTTGATTTGGAGTGGGCACACTCTAAAAAAAAAAACAACCCTGGAAGCTGGAACCATCTTGCTGGAGTTAAGTTGAGGTAACAATTTGCATGCATCTTTTTAAGTAGTTCCAACTCTAGCGTTATTGAGTAAGTCCTACAAGTCTTTTATAGTTAGTCTAACCAAATGAGTATAACCAGCATGATTTATTTTGACCTCTACAAGCTTAATTGAGCTCAACTAAATAAATTTTAAGTCAAAGGTTGTGGTGATATTAAGTTGTCAGTTTATTTCAAGTTATTCTAACTTATTTATTTTACTTTCATGCTACTTTAAAAAAAAAACTGATGTAACAATTTGCATTGACTTTTTTGAGTATTTGTAACTTAATTCATCTAAGCCAGAATAAATAACTTACAGCGACTATTTTGTCAAATTGTTTATTCTAAAACACTTAATCAAATTGTTTTTTAATAATATAGACCAATTTTTGTCCCACAACCTGCTCACAAAATAAACAAGCCAAACAATATTTGGACAAAAATGAAATCTAAAAGTAACAGTGTAAGATTGCAGTAAAGTTGCAGATTTCAACCCACTGAATCCCTGGATCAGCCATCATGGCACCTCTGGTGACAACAATCTTCATCACCTCATCAGTATCCAACATTTCACCATCCTGTCATAAGTTTGTTGGAATAAACATGTTAGTTTTTTAAGTTATCATATCTGAAAACAAAAGTAACACAAGTATAGTGTGTTTAAACTTAAACGTCTGGATTTACCTACCAAGTGTTCTTTAAAGAGATGGTCCTCCTTCTCTCTGAGATGAACCACCAGGCAAAGGATAGACACTGCTCTCCTTTTTCCACTGAATCATGCTGAGAAGATAGAAAATAGATTTCTTAAAACTGGTCCTCCACAAGAAGCAACACAGACACTTGAAACACAAAACTTCTGTACATGTCACTTTTTCATGAGAAGAATGGCTCCTTGACAGATGAGTTCGCAGGCTTCCCCATGTTATAAATGAGCAGTAACACTCCCTTTGTAAATCAGAGCTGTAGTATTTACAGCTTGTTTAACATTTTACCATACAGTAATGTCTATAACTTCAGATGAATGGTCAGTTCTTAACGTTGAGGCTCAAAACCAAAATGTTCTGCTTGCGAAATTAAATGCTTTTTTCTAACTTAAAAGTTTTTACAATTCCCAACAGTAATGGCAAACACTGAAATGAGAAAATGAAATCTTTTTAATTACATTGTTTTGAGTGTGATCGCTCTTCTTCATATATATAACAATCAAGTTAATATTAGCCTATTGCTTTATTAAGCCTTTTCCTACAGCGTTTCTACAACGTGCTCTCAACTTTCCAGCCCGCCTTATTTGTTATATCTGAACCTGTAGTAGTAACAATTTTAAGCTCACACAAATATAACTGTAACGTTCGGGCTTGAACATTGCATCGATTTTAAACCAAAAATATCTTTCAAAACCTACATGTCACAAGTCGAACAACTCACAGATGCCTAACTGCCCACTGACGCAGCTGTAGCAGACCAAACGTCACTCAACTGATGCCAACTTGAACTGAGAACTAAACTAACACACCTGTTGTTTACCTGCAGTGTCACAACAAAACGTATTTTTATTTTAAGTGTTATTTACTAACCACATGAATCATTTCTTAGAGTGCATTTTGATCACATCAAATATGATGTGTGGCACAGCTCAGTCCTCCTTCCACCATTGTTTGTATATACTAGCTGTGTGTCACACCACTTTTATACATCAGGGATGCCGAAAATCGATTTCCGGATTACAGGCCAGAGGACAGAGGAGATGAGGAGAAAACAAAATAGAGAAATTGAAGCCCTCTGTGATGGCCTTTGTTGGCCACAAACAATGAATTTAGCTTTATAGTGCTCCTTTAGGGCTTATTTGAAACGAACATTATGATGTAATAGCAATTAAACTTATATCTACTCAGGGAAGCATTTACATTTGTTGTTCTAAGCATTGACAAGTTGTCTCAGGGAAAAAAAATGTCTTGGATATTGAAAATGACTTTTTTCACACATTCGTAGAAGCAACACTAGTGATTTGAAAAAAGCTGCATCTACAGAAACTCCAGAAAATAATGAAATAGTATTAGAAGCACTTTTTCACAATAACTACAGCAATGAGTGTTTCATAATCGTCAGATCAATACATCAAGCTTAGTTTCCTAATAGATAGAGGCATTAGATAGAAAGCAACTTCATCACAGATACATAATATGCTAAATAACGAACGCAAGACTCCAATCAGCAAAAATACTTTCAAAAGAAGGCAGTCTTGTTGTGGTCTCAGAGGACAAGTTGGATGAGGCTGGGCTAGGAAATAACCGCATTTCACAGTGGATCACTAGAACAAATGTTCTTTTTACTGATGAATGAAAGTTTGAGATTTATGGCAGAAACACAAAGGTATATGTGAGACAAAAAGGAGCAAGAATGATAGTGCTGTGTATCAAACCAACAGTGAAACATGGTGGTGGGAATATTCAAGTCTGGGGTTGTTTTGTCTCCTCTGGAGTTGAACACATGCACAAAATTGATTACACCCTGACTAAGGAAAAGTACCACTCAATTCTTCAGACATGCTAAACCCTCTGGTTTGAATCTTTGTGGAGAAGGATTCATACTGAAGTAGGATAATGACCTCAAAGCTTTGGAAGAACTACTTGAACTACTACCTAGGAATTCTAACTGTCATGGACTCTGGTCCATACTTGCCTGACCTCACCTCTATTGAATATTTATGGGGGCACTGAGAAAGTAAAGCAGGTTGAGTTACTTAAATAACCCTCTCATTCGTAGATCAGCCCATCTGTGTGTCATCTGAATGCATACTTCCACAAAAAGGGATACAACTCAAGGAAATCTGACCTTTAGTACAAAGGAGTTAAGTTGGTCAATACTATAAATTTGTTTAAATCTGATTGCAGACCTGGAAATAGTGCAGAATCTTAAATGTTTCTTCTTCATTTCACATGTCCTAACTTCTTCCTCAAACTTTCTGATGATTTCCAGATTTACATGAAAATATTGGAGATTTTCAAAGTGGTCTCAGGACCCCACTGTAATCTGATTTTGCAAAGCCTACTTCCTTGTTATTTGGTTTTATTTTGTTTTATTGATACACCAACTTTCCCAACCCAGTCAAGTGGTTCTTATGTGCAAATTTAAAATTAAGGCAAATGAACCGCGCATAAAACTAAATGTATGTAAACACACTTATTGTTGTGTCAGCTGCTGATTCCAAAGTTAAACAGTTTCTTTAATGGGAATCTGGATGGTAGTTTTCAAGATACTGCACTGAGACAAAGTGTTTGGCAGACCTTGTCACCAGAAACAAAAATTGTATTAAAAAAATAAATATCAGATCTCACAAATGAGTACTAAAGTAATATGTATATGTATCGATCTATGGATGTATATATATATATATATATATATATATATATATACATCAAAATCGAAAGATGTCCAGCAGAAGAACATGAAGTCCTTGAAGTGATGGTATGGTCCCCACAGAGCCCTGATATCAACATCATCGAGTCTGTTTGGGATTACATGAAGAGACAGAAGGATTTGTGGAAGCCTACATCCACAGAAGAAAACAAAAACTGTGTGCAAGTGTACCTAGAAGAATCGATGCTGTTTTGAAGGCAAAGGGTGGTCACAACAAATATTGATTTGATTTAGATTTCTCTTCTGTTCGTTCACAGCATTCTGTTAATTGATGAAAATAAACTATTAACACTACCATATTTGAAAGCATTCTTAGTTTACAGCATTTTTTCACGCTTGCCTAAAACCTTTGCACAGTACTGTGTATATATATATGTGTGTGAGTGTGTGTGTGTGTGTATATATACATGTAGGAAAAAAAGCAGAACACACACCGAGGATTCAATAATGATCATCTGCACGTTCCCTCAAAGAGCTCCTCTGAACCTTTCATATGTGTCTTTTTGTAGCAGATAAGTGACTCCTGCCACATCTTTTCCAGTGCTCATTTAAATCATCAATGGAAACAGCCATCTGCTCCCAGTTAATGAAGGTGCAGCATCCAAAAATACTCTCCCACCTACTGAGAAGTCATTTTCCCTCCATTCTCAGTTCAGTTCATTGGTGTATGGTTTATGGAAGTCAGTCAAGTAACAAAAGGAAAGAGCAAACCTGGAAGCTTTATTTATCTTACTCAAAAGAATAATTATTGCTTAGAAATTGTGATTAATTCATTCTCACAGTAAACTCTACCTCTCATTGATATAAAGTAGGAAAATGCATTTCTGAATAAGTGAAATACTATTGTATTTTGATTTAAAATTCAATCTGACAGTGATTTTGACTTAATTCAACTAAATGTCATTGGCCTTTGTCTCATTCTGGGTTGTCTAGCTCACTCTCTTTATCCTCTTTTACACATTTGCTACATTTTTCTTGCCTTTTCACTGAGTTCAGTTTGAGAAAGTTGCAGTCGGGTGCAGCATCCACTGTGGAAAAATAGTTACTCATTTACATGTATCAACACATGTATAATCATAATGACAAGCATATATTCAATTTATTAAAAATCATTTAGTAATCATTTATATTTGGTTATTGTAAATGTGTCACAGAAAATAATGGTGTCCTGAAAAGGGAGTGTGTTTACTCAAAATATACATGTGATGTAAACTACTGAAGACTTTAGATGTGATTAGTTACTTGATGAAAAATATGTAAATGTATGAAGTTCCATATTTAAGACAAGATAAAATATACCTTTATTCGTACTGCCTATATTATTTCTACTATGTCTATGGTGTGGTTGAGAAGCTGACCCCATCTTACCCTGGTGAAGATCTTTGTAAATATCCTAGTATCTGTTATTATTACATCTATAGCCCATAGCAGTAATCATATCCTCTATTTCACCATTTTCCAATTTATTACAGTTTTGTCTTCTCATTTTATTAAGATCACTATTGCTCATTTATTCCATCCTCAATATTATCTTGTAATTATCAGTCATTTCATTTATCCTGGGTTAGTAGATGTTAGATTAATAAATATTGTCATTTAGATAATTTAGAAGTTTTTGTCGTGGGTATTTTTTTTTCGAGCTTGAGATCAATTTAATCGAAAAGAAGTCACGTCTTTTCTGGGTAATCAATTAATTTGGTTATTAATTTTCCCCTTTGAAGGTGGTGCTCCTCGTTAAAGTATTTTTTTTCCTCAGGGAGCAATATAGGTCAGACTGTAGGTTGAGGAACCTCAAAGGGATTTATCATCTGGAGTGTATGAATTTGCTCTGCAAATCTGGCCTATTACATCCTGCTATTTCTTGTGTTAAACTTTGTTAAACTTAAAATTTTGTTTGGGTTTTTATTTATTTATTTATTTGGTGATATAGAAACATCACCAAATTAATTAGGACTCATCCTACAGTAAAAGCAGCCATTTAACTTTCATGAAAATCTGTTAAATATACCTTGTCACAGACCAGCTGTGCATTTCAGCACCATGGAGAGTGTCTGCATGAAACCTCTTCAGCAGCACACTGAAATACTGATTTTTAACCATCATGTCAAGTATTATTGTGTATAATGTTAATGTTTTACGGTCTTCCTCTGTGGTGCTAATGCAGTGATGAAAGAGCCAGTATCCTGTGTGTACTACCAACCTCATTGCAGAGCTTGGAATCAGTGGGCAGACTGAGTCCCCTGCTGTTCTTTCTGCCAGTGCTTGGTCAGCCAACCTCAACCTCCACACCAGTCTAGACCTGGCATTGACCATGGTACATTCCTGTTGTGTGTTTTAATGGGGGTTGACTCAGAAATTGACTCAGACTGTTCATCATGACATGTTATTTATGCTGCATTTTAAAGTAAATCTCAAATAATGAATATGCCCTCACTCACAGATAAATTCAGTTGAGTTCATGTTGGTTTTGTAAAAAATAACTTTAAAAAGAAAAAAAAATTAAATTAGCAAACCACAAAGTTTAACAGTAATTTACTATATTCTCCTGTCTTGTATTTTTAGGAATGTCAGGGTTTGGACCTTTGCCTCTCTCTCTCCTTGTGTTTCCTGTTTTCCCCTCCTACTGTGTCATGTATGTCTGTCCGTCTCCGTGTGGCTGGACGTGGACTTCTGGCTTCCTCCTCCTACCTGCTCATCTGACTCTCTACAGCTG